>JBCNJP010014591.1:0-10775 GCA_039602395.1 Deinandra increscens subsp. villosa | reverse complement strand
GAGTTTTAGGGAGACAAACCTCATCCAAGCTCACCCTAACCGTTCCTTTACAACAATCAGTTTGTGTCCATAAAAATTTATTCAATACCCTCTCAATATATTTAATAACATTAACAGGGAGTAAAAACACAGAAGCCCAATAAATTTGCATAGAGGATAAAACAGACTTAATTAGTTGCAGTCTCCTAGCAAAGGACAATGACTTATTCTTCCAGTCATTAACTCTTTTCTTCACTTTATCAATCAGACTGGCACAATATTTGGAGTAAAGTCATTTAGCAAGAAGAGGGAGACCCAAATATCGGATAGGAAGAGAACCAACTTTAAAAGGCAATATATCCATTATTTTAGCTTTGACACTAGGACTAACATTACCAAAGTACATGGTACTTTTGTTCATGTTAGGTAGAAGCCCAGAAGCATCACTAAACTCCTCAAAAGCACTTTTAATCACCTTCACAAACTCACAATCTGCATTCACAAACACCAGAAGATCATCAGCAAAACAAAGGTTTGTGATACCAAGTTTTGAGCATTTCCAATGGTACTTAAAATCATCAGCTTCATTAGTTTTCCTTTTAATCATGAGAGACAAAACTTCCATCACCAATGTAAACAAGTAAGGAGACATAGGATCCCTTTGCCTCAGCCCCCTTTGGCCTCTGAAGAAACCATGACTCTCCCCATTAATATTGATAGAATAACATGCAGATCTAAGGCACTTCATAATCCAGGCTATCATACAAGGATGATAACCAAAATGAACTAGACAGTCTTCAAGAAAATTATGATTAATAGTGTCATAAGCTTTTTGAAGGTCAATCTTCACTGCAAGCCTTCTAGCCCCACTCTTCCTATGATAATTCCTCATTAACTCCTAAGTAAGCAGCACATTATCAGAAATTTGCCTTCCAGGAACAAAAGCAGATTGATTATTGCTTACAACCAAATCAAGGGAACCTTTAATTCTATTACAAATCACCTTGGTAATGCCTTTGTACAAGATATTACAGCAAGCAATTGGCCTATAATCAGCAACCACAGAAGGATTCTAGCACTTAGGTACAAGGGATATGATTGTAGCATTAATTTCAGTTAAGAGTTTTCCATTCTCAAAGAACTTCTAGATAGCATGACAAACTTCACCACCAATAATAGACCAAGAGTTTTTGAAAAACTTAGCAGAGAACCCATCAGGCCCTGGAGCTTTATCATCATCTATATCAAAAATAGCATCCTTGATTTCTTTATTAGTTATAGGCCTAACCATATAATCAGCAACATCCCTAGGAATTTTCTTTGTAAACAAATTGATAGGAGAACACAAGGGTGTAATAGGAACCTTACAACCCATAAAAGACTTGAAATGATGAGCAAAAGCATCACCAGTCTGTTCCCTATCATGGTATCTCCCCTGCATATCCATTATACCATATATTCTGCTTCTAGAGTGCTACCCTTTCACAACTTTGTGGAAATAGCTTGTGTTTTGATCACCAGCAGCAAGCCATTCAACTTTAGCCTTCTGTTTCAAAAATAGCTCTTCATCCTCCTCAACAATTTTCAAGGTATGTAAGTAAACCAACTCCTCATCCCTAACATCTTGATTGGAATTATCATTCACCAAAGCTTCTTAAACTCTACCCAGCTTTCTTAAAAAAATCACTTTTTCAGTTATGTTCCCCTGCTCTAACGCAAGCTTCCTCAAAGGTTTCTTCAAGTTTTTGATTTTAGTAACAACCGAATACATAGTACACCCACGAACATATTGCTTCCAAGATCTTTCAAAAATAGGCAAGAATTGAGGCTTACAAGTAAGATAATTTTGAAATTTAAAAGGCTTAGGCTTCCATTTCTGACTAACAGGAAAAACAATAATACTTGGGGAATGATCAAAGGAATATAAAGGAAGGAATTGGGTTTTCACCTCCGGGAAATTAGTCATAAAGCAAGAATTGCTGATGAACCTGTCAAGCTTTTTAAGAAGGCCATTATCCTTGCCCGGAGTTTTGTTCCAAGTGAATTTCAAACCAGAATAAGGGATGTCACTAATTCCCGAATTAGACCAGCAACTTCTAAAGTCATCAATAGAGGATATAATATGGGATGAACTAGAAGAACTTTCATCAGGATCCAAAGTAGCATTAAAATCTCCAGTTAACATCCATGGCTCATTATTAATGGTGCTACCAAATATTTCAATTTCACGCCAAAGAGGCTTTCTCTGAAAGGCTTTAGTGTAGGCATAGACAAATTAATAGTAAAACTTATGCCTTCCATCCTTGGATTTGATATAGTAGTTGATAAGCTGATCAGAAACACTAATAACCATAACATTAACAATAGCAGGGTTCCATGCAACAATTATTCTGACCCAATTCTGACAATAGACTTTATTTGATTCCCAGGACCAAGATCCAAAAACACGACCACACACCTTTTGTAAATTCTGAGCTCTAACATGAGTTTCCACTACACAACAAATTTTAACTCTATGATCATTCATCAAATTTAATAGGTGATTCTGATGAGATTTCTTCACCAAACCTCTTATATTCCAAGTAAGAATGTTTAAACTCATTGGGAAATACTTGTAGCAGAATGAACACCCAATACTTGAGTGCTCCCAGAACTAGGCTTAGAGTCAATTTTCATGAACTTCCCTATTTCATTCTCAACTGATGCCACCTCATTATCTTCAGAGTCAGGTGCACTAATATATCCATCAGAACCCTCAGCATCATCCATACTGTATGTGCAAGCAAACCCAAAAATCTCATAAAAGTTATGAACTAGACACATTTTGAAAAAGAACTTGCTTTGCAAAAAACTCCATTTCTCCAAGATATTTCTATGTGGAACTTGTTTATTCTGTACATAACTTATCAACTCATCCTTCATTCTTTGCTCAAGCTGCTCATAGAAGTCATCAAACACCTCGGACATGTCATCAGGCCAGTTTTCAGATAATATATCAGGAGGCTTTACATAGGCCATGGTGCTAAACAAGAGATCAGACTTTGATTCAGCTTTTTTCTAATCCACAAACCAGGTTCCTCACATATTTATTACATAGCTTCTCATTCTTTGCACACCTAATTTCTTTATCCTTTGCAAATTTAATGACACTTTTAGATTCTTTACCATCCACATTCATGTCATCAGTTTGAAGAGAGTCAAATCTGTTCTGTAACTTCAGCCTAACCTCTATGACAGTAACATTCCAATCAGCTTTAGCAACATGCTTCTTAGACTCATTAACATTTCCATTCTTGACCCTATATTCCACTTTTGGCTAGTTAGGGTAAATTAGGACCAGATAGGGTCAATTAGGATTAATTGGTGTCAAATAAGTCAAGTTAGGGCCAATTGATGTTAGGATCAATTAGGACCAATTAGGACCAGTTAGGGTGAATTGGTATCAATTAGGACCAATTAGGGTTAATTACTGTCAATTAGGACCAGTTAGGGTCAATTAGGACCATTTAGGGTCAATTGGTGTCAATTATGACCAACTAGGGTCAATTAGGACCAATTAGGATCAATTAGGCCTAGTTAGGGTCAATTGGTGTCAATTAGGACCAGCTAGGGTCAATTAGGACCAGTTAGGGTCAATTGGTGTCAACTAGGACTTGTTAGGTTCAATTAGGACCAGTTAGGGTTAATTGGTGTCAGGTAGGCCCAATGAGGGTCAATTAGGCCCAATTAGGCCCAATTAGTGTCAATTAATTAGGTCTAGTTAGGCCCAATGAGGGTAAATTAGGCCCAATTAGTTTTAATTATTGTCAATTAGGCCCAATTAGGATTAATTGGTGTTAATGAAGACCAGTTAGGATCAATTGTAGTTGGACATAATCAAGCTTAATTGGGGAGAATTGAATGCTCCTATGTTTCTCTCTCTAACTTTCTCTCTCTAGGATTCTCTCTCTCGGTTTCAGGCGTTCTTCTGCTTCGGCTTTGATCGATTTCTCCCGATTGAAGCTTCTGTGATCCTTGGATCATGACTAGATCCTCAGATCGTGTAAACAAATGGAGCTGCTCTTCTAGCAATCAAGGGGATCCTCCTGATCCCGGTTCTATGAATAAGTTTGGGGGAAATGCTCGAAGACGTAATGCAAAATATGTTGATAAGATAGCTCGATTTGCAAGGATTTACAAGCTGAACAGGTGGAAATGGCGAATGCATTGAATGATGACATCAAAACTGAGCTGGAATCTGCTGATCGGTAAGGGGATTCTAGTGATGTCGATCCTGCGGTGCTGATGGATAATGCGGAACCTCAAAATTTCAGAACTTATTGATGTAAGTATTTCGTATGCCTAGGATATGCATGTTGATTTAGCTAAAGTGAAGGCTGTGGATAGTTTGTTGGGATCTGATGGTGAGATAGAGCCTACGATTATGGAAATTTTGTCTAATCCATCGGATGTTGATGAACAACGTATATTTAGTAGGTTTTTGGCTGTGGAATTGCAAAAACAAAGGGGGGGGGGGGGGAGGGGATAAAGGTAACGGGGTTGATAGGATGGGGAATGAAGTGATTTCTTTGGATAGTAAGATTAATGGCGTTGGAATTGAAAATAAGGGAGGTGACACTGTTCTGCCTGATAGTAATGGCAGTCCTATTGCTGAAGGCACCAATAATTTGCTGAATAGGGTTGATGACCTGGGTATTAACTCGTTATGTGTTGGGGATTATGAGTACCATTTAGCTTGTGTGAATTTGCTTACTGATGCTCCTGTTAAGCAAGTGAAGAATTTCTTTTCGAAATCTGATCCCGTTTTTCTAAATATGGCTAAGCATTTGAGATTCATGTTTAAACGCAAGGACATTGATAGAATTGAGATTATTAAGAATTTGTCTAGGAGAAGGTTTTTGACATAAAGCATACTCGAGATGATCAAACGAGCTCAAAAATGATACTTATTTTCTTAACACATGAAATTTTGGCTCAAAACTTCAAAAAACAGAGATTTCCGACCAGTAGAACAAACCAAAAGCTCTAATACCACTTGAAAATGCGTGAGCGGTAGATCGTCTACTTAGTCGTAATGAAATCAATGTAAAACGAGTATGAACACGAGATGTAAATACAATAGACTTGTATTAAACCACTGAGACCACAGAATACACAGTTAAGAGATCTGACCAAAAGTTCTAAGACTATTACTGAATACACTACATGACATGCTATTTGTAGAGCTAAATCACGATGGTCCGAACCTCCAGTTCGGACAAGTTCGGACTTGTCCGAACCGGGAGTTCGCTAGGAGTTCGGCCATCAGCAATCTTGCATAATCTTGTCTTGTATATGATACTTCACACGACGAATAGGAACCATGTATCAACAAACTCCCCCTCGGCATGTGCTGTATCATCTTCCACATAAAACTTGTATCTTGTATCTTCAATCAAACTCTTCCTCTTCTTTGATGACGAGTTCGATCTTGAATACTTGATATTGCATCGTGTGTAATTTCTCTATCAACAATCTTCTGAAGACTTGACGTTGTGATATTGTCTTTCCACTTAGAAACCTGCCAACATAAATAATCTTGGCGCAAAACGTCTCTTCAAGACTCCAAGATATTTTGATTTTGAAAATTGATTTTGTATTCCGTGTTGATCAATCAAAAACAAATAAGAAACAAAATCTTTTTGGCTTTTAGACACTTTATATCAAAACACACCTAAAATCTTTTTGGTATTTTAATATGAAATGTAAATGCAATACAGAATCAGAAACTATTTTTGTCTTTTGTGAGAAAGATCACGACTTGGGATCATACTGAACATAACATGCTGAACTACACTTCAATTTCGATTATTGTAGCACATAAGCCATGACGCTTGCAGATATAATTTGTCCAACATTAAACTCAGGCAAAATCATACTCATAACATCTGGATATGTTAAGATATTGATTATATTTGCATTAACCAGTGTACCCCACACTATCAGACATACTCTGATATGCTTTGCTTATCACATTTTTGTGATTTCATTTGTGATTTATCACATAATGATTGTATTCATGATTTTGTCAACTATGTTCCATGCAAAAAAGAAATAAGAACGTTAAATCGTCTACCTTAAGGTCGATCTTTCGATACGCAGATAAGGCCTCGGATTTAACAAAATAAGAAAATAAAACAAGTTGAAATTGTATAACTCAATAACAATCAGGTCGGGTCTTGTGGACACGCAGAGAAAGTCCGATGAGTTATACGAAACACCAAAGAAAATAAAGTAGAACGTCAAACGAACAACGATCAGGTCGGCCTTGTGAGCACCCAGAGAAAGTCCGATCGTTTGACAAAATAAAGAAAATCAAACAAGTTTAAATATTTGCAAAATGAACACATGTATACACAGTGACTTCTCATTTTATTTTTCACATATCTTTTTCTTGATATATCATGAAATATGCATCAAGATGTTGTTCACTTGGTCAAGCATCAGATTATAATGTATATCACATTTGAATACTTTTTTATTTGCCGAGCCTACCTTGCACATCGATCAAATGGTCTTATGGCTTTTTCATCTATTTTATCCATGAGTCAGACGATGTAAGCCAATGTACCATCATTTCCCAATCATGTTGGATACAGTTTCTCATTTTTTAATGTTTTTGGATTTTTGCATTTTTCAATGTTTTTGTCTTTTTCAAATTTCTCCCCCTAAAAATGACAACTCTATTTATAGATTTTCATTTTTAACATTTTAAAAAACAACACACTATTTTTGTATTTTTGCAAAAGCAAACTCCCCCTCAAGATGAGACAGAGTGAAAAACAAATCAGAAATTAATCAACCAACACGAAAACTTTCAGTTAAGCATTTTGGGATCGACCCGATTCAACAACGTCGGGTCGCCCGGTATCTTCCACAAAGTCATTGTTGACCTTGGAAACAACTTTTGGTTTCCAGATTTGTAAAGATTTTAATTTTTGATCAGAAGCAGAATCAGAGTCAACAAACGTACTTGGTTTAGACCATGACGACTTACAAGTTGATTTGATCTTTGGAGACAAAGGTTCATAAAAAATTCGACCTTTGTTATCCACAAATTTGGCAGTATTGTGGATATATGCAGTCGTCGGACAATCAGCAGCAAGATGTCATGGTTGACGACATGCATAACAAAGTATTTCTCGAAAAATATTTGAACACTTCTTTGAGTTTTGAAAACCAGATGAATGTTCAGAATCAAAAGTATCAAAGAAATCATCAGAAGAATCATACCGAGGAGATGGACTCCTTGAAGATGATGACCTTCCAGAATAATAAGAATCTGTCTTAGAAGGTGATTTCTTTTGAACTTTAACTTTTAAATCTTTTTCAGCTTTTTCAGGCTTCTTTTCTTTAACAGATGCTTCCTTTACTTCATAACCCAATCCTTTGTGCTTTAAACATGAAGATTTTGATTAACTTGAAGAACCAGAAGCATCTCTCGCCTTAGCTTCACTCGTGAATTTGGCTTTAATATCTTTCATCTTGTTCTTCTCAACCAAAACTTTTTCTTCTTCGGTTCCAGATGAAGAACTTGAAACAACCTTATCAAACACCCTTTCATTCTCCAGAAAAATAGACTTTGAAGTAAATTTTGGAGCATCACCCAAAGGCTTTTCTTTCTTCTTAGACTTTGAGTTCTTCTTCTTGGATGGAGTAGCAAATTTTGAATAATCATGCAATTCACCCTTAGGATCAAGCGGAGCAGATGTGACCTCAATCAAATCCACTGGTTGAGGAACTATGTGAATATCATCTTTCTTAGAATTCTCCTCACTCTTATCCTGCTTGTATAAGAAATTCAGCAATGTAGGTGATAAATTACAAATTCTTTACTTGTTGTTTTAACTCCAAAATTTCCAACTATAACTCAGGAATTTTCTGTTGAGCCTCAAACACTTCCTTTTGTGACTTGATGAATTTTGCATTGAGATCATCATGTTCATAGGCTTGTAATTTCCTGATCTCACATTCAGCAAACAACTCCTCAAGCATACTTTCTCTCTTCTTTTTATAAATCTCAACATCTTTAGTCAATACTTCATTCTTGTCACGATAAAGAACATTTTCATCTTGAAGCATTGAAATTTTGTTTTGAAGCTTCTCAACAGTAGCAGCAGTTTCAACAATAAGAGCATTAGCCTTTCCATACTTTTGTTGAATCGGGATAACTCTTCTCAAATAGATTCTCAAAATCTTGAGCTGCATCTAATGCTTTAGCTTTGGCTTTTTCACATTCTTCAGCCAATTGAGTCTTTTCTTTCAAAACATCCTCGTGAACATGAACCAATTCATAATACTTCTTTTGAAAATCATCCAATTCTTTCTTGAGTCCAACAATCTCTTCAGTTGACAATTTAGATCTTTCCTCAAAAATTGCAATCTTGTTGCTTAGCATTAAACATTCAAGACATCTTGATTCTTAGACTTTAACTTCTTGAATCATTGATATTGTCGAATTGGAATCAGAATCAGTCAAAATGCTATCAGCATCATCATGAAGAGCAGTCAAAGCAATTGTAAATGGAGCAATTTTCCGTATAGCCTCAGAATCTGCATTCCAAGCAAATTCATTTGGATGCCAAAACACCTCATTTAAGTTCTCATCAAAAGAAACAATTTTTTCTTCAATCTTAGAAATTTCACTTGGTGAATGAAAAACCATATGAGCATGTTGACCAGACTTCAGCTTGTTCGTAGTTGAACTTGGACATTCTCTTGCAAAGTGACCATATACCGAACATGTAAAACATTTCACTTTAGATTTGTCCAAACCAATCTTCCCTTCTTGATTCAGTCTTTTCTTGCCAGTTCTATTGAAAAGTTTCTTCGTTCTTCGGACCAACATAGCATACTGCCAGTTCAAATCCATTTCTTCCAGATGATCATAGTCGATTTGATCGAAATATTCATTTGTCAACTCAGCATTACTCACAGCACCAGTGATAACACCAAAATATGAAGATACCAACGCAGACATTAAAGAATTATAATCATCGATGGTTTGAGTAGATAATGCATTTTGAGTTGAAGAACTCGGAATAGAAACATTACAACCAGCAGAATAACTAGAAGTTTCAGATTTACCTGCTATGTATGCTGTGGGAGGTGCAGAATTAAGAATATTAGATTTCTCGGCATTCATGGTTGAATCATTATCACCAAAATACACAGCAGGATTCTGAATTTGTGCAGGAAGTGATTTATTCACCATCAACTCCATATCTGTAGCTTGAATTCTTTGAATTAAATCATTGAAAGATAATCCCGGATATTCTTTATCATAGGTGATCATCATCACATAATTCTCCCACTTCTCAGGCAAAGCCTCTAGAATCTTTTCTTTCATATCAGCTTCTTCCTTTGTAAGACTTACCAAACGCATTTCACTCATCAAGTGAGCGAATCTTGCAATCAGATTTGGAATTGATTCGTTCTGATAATGCTTGAAACGATCAAATTCCTTCTTCAAAACTTTCTGACGACTCTTCTTATATTGGTCATTTCCTTCACATCTCTTTTCCAATGCATCCCACAAACTCTTTGATGTGTAGTTACCGGAAAATTGATGTAGTAACTCTTTGGGCAAAGCCATCGTTAAAGTACCATAAGCTTTCTTCTCAGCTTGATACGCTTTCTTTTGCTCGGATGACATCTTTCTTTGAAGAATAGGTTCACCAGTTTTATCCTTAGGATAAACATATTGCTCGGTAAAAGCCAACCACATATCAATGTCATTAGTATCAACGTACGCTTCAAATCTTTTAACCCAACTATGATAATCTTCCAATTTAAGCAATTTGGGAACTTTCTGACTTGTTCCAATTTCATTATCATAATTCATCATTGTTTGCATCGTTGCTTGAACCAAATTTTGAATAGCCGCGAACGCTTGAAACTCGGACATTTTCGAAAATCAAGTTACTGTTCACTCCGAACTTGTTCCGAACCTCGTCCGAACTAGCTCCGAACTTTAACCAAACTTAGACACGTCGAACTCCCTCCGAACCTAACTCTCGGATGATCAATCAAATTTGGACCGAACTCATGCCGAATATCGTCCGAACTCTCACCGAACCATTACCGAACGATGTCCGAACTCTCACTGAACCAAGTAATGACCGAACTTCGTCTGAACTAGGAGTTTCGATCAGTTATTCCGAGCTTGTCCGAACCTCAGACGAAATCTAATTCACTCGACACCATTTTCTCGATTTTCTGTAATTTTGGATGAGATTTTGACAGGAAATCAAGCAAACTCGATAGAAACAATCTAGGAGAAGGTTTTTGACATAAAGCATACTCGAGATGATCAAACGAGCTCAAAAATGATACTTATTTTCTTAACACATGAAATTTTGACTCAAAACTTCAAAAAACAGAGATTTCCGACCAGTAGAACAAACCAAAAGCTCTGATACCACTTGAAAATGCGTGAGCAGTAGATTGTCTACTTAGTCGTAATGAAATCAATGTAAAACGAGTATGAACACGAGATGTAAATACAATAGACTTGTATTAAACCACTGAGACCACAGAATACACAGTTAAGAGATCTGACCAAAAGTTCTAAGACTATTACTGAATACACTACATGACATGCTATTTATAGAGCTGAATCACGATGGTCCGAACCTCCAGTTCGGACAAGTTCGGACTTGTCCGAACCTGGAGTTCGCTAGGAGTTCGGCCATCAGCAATCTTACATAATCTTGTCTTGTATACGATACTTCACATGACGAATAGGAACCATGTAT
>JBCNJP010014590.1:0-10776 GCA_039602395.1 Deinandra increscens subsp. villosa | reverse complement strand
CACAAGTGGGTCGACCCGCGCTTCGCGGCGGAGTCAGACCCATTTGCAGTGTTACGAATAAATGAGCAGTATGTGCGGGTGGCAAGCAACTTAATGTTGTTAAGCGAATCTACGTACGGTTCGTTAAGACACCAATCTATTAAGCTGTATATATGAATCAGTGATGAGGTCTTTGTAAGGCAGGCAGTATGTGAAAGCAGCCTTTGCATCACTGCTATGCAATTTCATGTTAACATTTAAATTCCATACGTATTGATATTCAATGACAGGGTTTTGGTCATCACAAAAGTAAACAATAAACATGTACTAATTTGTGATGGTGCTTCTAAATACCACATGAAAAGACAAACAGTAAGAGAGCAAAAGACTTGCTATGAACAAAACAAAGTGTCACACACTCTAACAGAAAGGTATATAATATATGAAAATGAAAGCAACGACATCACTTGCAGGTAACTGCTAGGAGGCGGACACTACTATTACCGGTTTTGTTTTAATGTATTCTACAAAGTTCTACACAATTTAATGCCAGTCAGGCTTGGGCTTTGATCAAAGAATCTCATGTATAATACCAAGAAATTATGTATTAACATGTGACATACCTATATATGAGTACATGATATGTTTAAAGTTGAGATGACATACAAACATGTATGTTTGATAAAGTCACTGTTGTTTCTGGTAACTCCATTTGAGATTGATTATCTGTCAGATTTACAACAGCTCTCCTGGCAAGTTTGTTCCCTACAAAACATGAACATAGTCGTTGAACCGAACATGTGATAGCCTCAACAGGTCCTTATGTCGCTCTGTCTTCATTTCTGCAATCGAATCGTGACATTGTTAATCTTGGTATCCTATCTCTCTTCATCAGGTTTTGGCATAATAAACAACTTAGAGCAACTACAAAATGGCTCTAAATGGATCACCTAAAAGACAGCATATATAAATAAAGAAACGTGACTATCCAACTTGTAGGAGCTATAAATCATAAAAGACAACCTAAATAAATAACTTGCAGCAACTACAAACGTGTGTACTATACATGTTTATGTTACTTAAATCATAAAATCTTTACATACAAACTAAAATTTCTTAAGATGGAATGAGCACAGGTATGTATATACATTTTAAATGACGCATATATGTGATCAACTTAAAAGTTCCAAGAGAAGAAACCCAATCATCATACTGAACAGTTTTATTTTGTTTTATATTTGTATATATGTGGCCATTTCAAGTGTTCAAAACAGATATAAGTACTAAAGAGGATTAAATTAACCTCTTATAGAAAAAAGACAAATATGCATGACATCTATTTGTCTAACATGGATACTATCACATAGAAAAGACATGGACATAAATTCAACAATCATACCTCAATAGCTAATTAATTTCCTGACTACAAACCACCTATAATCAAGCATACCGAAACAAAAACTAAAAGGGAACTAAGAACAATACCTGCAATTTAAAGGATAGCAAACGCAGTGAACACTCCACAAACCTGCAATTAAAGAACCAAAAAAATCAAATCTAACAGAAAAGAAATTAGTAAATCACGCAACGGTCAACACAGGTGAAGTAAAAACCCAAAACACAACTGAATAAGAAAACTTCTAGATCAGAAACAAACTCGGGAACCATCCCAAAACAACTTGAAGTCTATAATTCTGGGTAAATTGCCATGAAAAAAGATTCATGATTTAGAATAGATAAAAGGATAATGATGAAACAGGATTAAAATGGTGTATGAATGACACACTTGTGCCATCAAACACATACATTAGACTCTCATTGTTTGACAGGATAAACAAATCAAACTATGACCTGTGTATTATATTTTTGATAGTTTGAGCCAAGCCAAATTGTCACAAAATTCAAGCATTGTATATGCAGAAAATCTGAAGCTTCCCTTGAAAATTAGAAACATAAAACACACCATGAATTTTACAGCATCAATCAATTTAAACAACATTAGCTCCTCGAACAAAAATAATATGTATCATAATCTCAACATGATTTTAGAAAATAAAGCCTAATCCCCAATCATGTCCGTCAAAATCCAAAGAATAACAGCGCAAAGACCTGCAGTAAGAAGCAATTATCCACCCTAACTGCTGTTGGAAAAGAAAATTAAATGAATCGTGACTAAATTAAACAATCGGACATGCTTAACAACAAAATCAGAATCAAAGCAAGCAAGAACAGTAGTAGAAAAACCAAATTTACCCTTTTAAAGATGCAAAGCAAAAAACCATTACCTGAGACCAAGAATCCTGAGATCAAAAAACAAAGATGAAACTTGAAGCACCTGAAAGTTCAGACATAAAAAAACTTCAGTTGTTATACCTAAAGGAATCAAAGCAAACACGATGGACCAGCAGATGCCCATACAAACTACAAAATCACACAACTTGAAGCCCAAAATTAGTCCAATCAAGACTGAAATCTTGCAAACCGACAACCAAATCGCCAAATCGGTGAACCACAGAGGGCAAGAACACACAAATTCAGACACATATACGGCAACGCAGCTGCTGGCTCGCCGGAACACGGCAACGTGCTACTGGCTCGCCGGAACACGACAATGCCGCTGCTGGCTGCCGGCTCGCCGGAACACGGCTGAGAAGGTAAGAAAACCCATCGCCTGGATATCCAAAACATATATGGCTCAAAGAACACAAACAGAGACTCAATCCAAAAGAAATAAAAAGAATGTCGTACCAGAGGTTTCGGATACGAATCCATAAACTATCATCCCCGGGACGTCACTTGTGTGCCGGCACCGTTGCGTTCTTCGATTTTTGGTGGATGCGTGAGAGTTCCCGAAGCCCTAGAAGTCATCGATCGATTTGAGTCTGTGAGAGAGATATGAACTTGATGAGTTAATGGAGGTATGGAGTTCTAATGGGGGTATGGGTAGGTATGGGGCTGTGACTGTGGATGCGTGAGAGTTCAGATAACCATTCTCATGAAAATGCCCCAAAAATTCATTAAAATTACAACCATGCCACTGACCACTGTTGATGAACAGTGGCGGCGCTTTAGGTGGTTGTACTATAAGCTTGGGAGGTGGTACAATATGTTGTAATTTGTATATATAGGTTAATAATTAAACATACTAACTAATAAATCTACTTTGACATGTGAACAAACAAATTCATATGCATACACCTAACAATATAGGTCTATATACACATAAACAAATATACAACATAATAATTATTATTTTTCTAATAGATTAAAACTTATAATAATAATAGTAAGAATCAAATTTATTATTTCTAAACTATTTATTGAATTTATAAAACTCATATTAGTTGAACAAGATAGTTTTCACAACAATAATTTATATAATTACCTAAATATAATATATCATGTTTTGAATAGTCTGGTATTCACTTTTTACACGCTAACACTTAACTTTACACTTTTGACACTTTTGACACCGTTCTCTCTCTTACTTTTTCTGAGATACGAACACCGTTCTCACATTACTTTTTACTCGCTCTCTCTCTCTCTCTCTTAGGTTTTCTGAGATTACACGCAACCCTCATCTCCTCACGACCTGCATTTGAGGAGGACCACACACTTCTCCTTTCTCTATACCTGCCCCTTTCTCTCTCTACGTCTCCCCCGCCATAAGCTTTGGCAGCAGATCTAGAGAAGACTTCGATGTGGTTGTTGGTTTACCGGTGAAGGGTTCTCTCTCTTTCACTTGAACCACCGATTTGTTGACTCTCTCAACATCGGTCGATCTTGCTGGCTTCTAGGGGATTATGGTCAATCGGCTCAAGTGAGGTACGGGAACGGATATTTGCAATAAGACCTTATTCATGAATGAGTAAAGCGAATATCAAGCATTCTTGGCTCTTTACCTATGTCTCTACGATCGTTGTCTCTCCATCTCTCTACTTTCGATGTTATACTAAAGATTTACTGTCCGATATCGGCGCTACCGTCAAAAAAAATTACAGGCATGGTTTCAATTTGAAATTGGTTTTCCGATTTGGGGCTGTATGTCTCTCGATTCGTATGAATTAGAAAGTTTATGTTCTTAAAATTTAGGGTTTAGGTGTGTGCTCCGATTTTCATGAGTATACCGTAGATATTTTCATGAGTTTACTTGAATTTGAGTTTTTCTTGGTGGCATTCTTCAACATAATCAGGGGAATTAGCTTAAACAGTAAAATGTTTCTTAATTTACTAACATTCCTTCTATTTACTTCATGTTTAGTCTTTAGATTCCAATTAATATGTTTGTCGCTTTGTCAAGAAGCTACATTTTTATGAGAAAGAGGTTGAGAGGGAAGCAACCAAGATAGCTGACATGAAGGAGAAGGGTGCTGATCCTTATGTTCTTAAGTAACAGGTAAACTTCATATACATCTCACTGGTTATGTCAATAAAGTTGCAAATTGTTTTAAAAAAAGGTATTTAGGCATTTGGTGAAATCAAATCAGATTTCTTTCCAAGGGAGTTTCTTGGGAAAAAGGGTTAGGGCGAGAAATTTCGTTTTCTTCTACCGACGGGCAACTTGAACGATTTTGGGGACGTAATTTTGAAGCTTTAATCATCTTGGTTTTCCGGTGAGTTCTTCCTTTTCAGTTCTTTTTTTCATTGAGTATTGTTGAGTTTAGACGGAATTAGGGTTTTTATTTGCCACTCTACTGTATCGATCTGTGGAATTGAGTTTTATTGCAGCTTTGTTAATTCTATATGACTGTGTGTTGATTTGTTTCATGTTATATTTTTTTCTCATATAGTAATATATGAGTTTATGATGAATTTTTATATTGAATTGAAACTAATTTGGTGGTTTGGAACTTCTACTATAGTTGCATGTATGTGTGATTTGATTGCAGATCTTGCATTCTGGAAGGAAAAACAAGAACGTTTACAAGTCTGTAATTGTTGCGAAATAAGTTGGTGTTCAAATCAAAATGGCTGATAACTTTGAGATGGGTGTATCAAATAAGACATTTGAGTTTCTTAAGATGAACCCTATTAGAAATATATCATGCTTTGGTTTGATCTGAGTTGCACTTTTTTTAAGAAAAAATCCTTAACTTTGTTAGTTTTTTACATAGTCTATTTTTCATTGATGATGCAGATTCATGTTCTTTAAACTTCTGATGTGGGATAATGCTACTTGCAACTAGGGTCATGTTCCCTCTTCAACAAGGTTTATTATTTTTTTTGCTTTCAAAAGTTTTCTAAACCTGTAAATGTATAAAAACTAGATTTTTAAACCTCTCTTGATGGGAATTATCTCGAGGTTTATAATTTATTTACAAGAATATACTTCTTTGGGTACATAAGTTATTTTATTACATCTTTGGTGCTTATAGTCGACCACCAAAAGACGGAACCATTCCATTAAGTGTCATTACGAAGTAGACTAGGCTTTCGGTTGAAACTTTTGAATGGGTTCTCATGAAATGTTTATTTGTACATGTAGATGTCGTTCTTGATCATTAATATGTTATTATATGTTTCCCGTTAGGATGGAACTTAGGGATATGTTGATTTTAAAGTTGATGGTGAATATGGTTGTTGCAGTTACATCTTATCGAGTTTATGGGGCTGTCGGTGCAACCTAGAGTTCTCCGGATAAGTCAAATCAAATCTTTGTCTGATCGGCTCGACAAATGGGTTCGGAAGGTACATACTGCTTTAACATCTGTTGAAGCAAGACCAAATTTAGTTGCTTCAAGTTTCTTTTCTCTACATGTATTGGTTTTCTTGAAACCCCGAATTGTGAGAAAGTTATTTGGATGAACTTATATTTTTGTCCTTCGAAGACTGCATTACTATTAATGGATTTCTTTTTTAAGCTTTGAATTTTACAAAGTTAAGATTCGTGTTATAAGTTGTAGCTGAAAAATGAGTTTGTCTTAAGGTCATAAATATAGAGTCCTGCTACAACTCATTTATATTACCTCTATTTGTTTTTGAATGTTTAACTCGATTGCATACCATGTGTTAGCAAGGACCTGTATTTTAATCAAAATTAGTTGAATCCAATACCAGATTCCAAGTTACAAAAACATTTTTAATTAGGCTATGTTGTAGTGCCGGTTTTTTTTAGTTTCATATAGGTGATGTAGAAACACGGGGACCTTAATATCATAATGTCATTATCATTACGTTGCATATTACCGTAGAGCATCAACGGCAATTAGTAATGTGCGCTCCTCGCCCACTACCACAGCAAGCGCGCAACGCGCGCCTTTTATTTGAATATGTGATCTTTACTATAAGATCAAAAGTAACTCAATTTTTTTTTCGATTTTTTAGTTAATTTCCACATGCTCAGGTATGTCATCTTCACCATTGCTGCTATACTATTTATTTTAGTTAATCAATTTATTTATTTATCTTATATGTCAACTTTGATGACAGTGGCAACCTATATGATGTGGCAGAGACACATTCTAAGGTATGTGGACTGTGGACATATAGGTTGATTTCATGCAGTTTAGTAAACAACTCTTGATCATCTTCATGAAGGCGGGTTTTGTGTTTCTTCTCCTTTCTCCTTATAGGTTATAAATCAGAAGATAGTAACTAGGTTCTATTTTCAATGATGAAATATTTAAATGACAATGAAACTTTAAATACAAACATAGATAAAATTGACTTCTGTTTTTTGTTTTTATAGTCAGGAACGTCGCGGGTATTTACTTTAAGGAACTATCCGATCACAAAGATATGATCTTCAATACTTTAAGAAACTATTCGGTCACAAAAATATGATCTTGAGTAGTTTTTTGCATTAATATTTATAGAGAGATTGCTAATGTGAACACTCGAGAATTCCTTAAGTCGCCACTTAATACAAAAATGATGAGGCCGCCGCAACGCGCGGCGGGTCACCCACTAGTATACAATAAAATTTGGTACTTGAATAGTATTCTTTTTGTTTCTTTTAAAGTTACCACACTTCTTTTGGTTATTAACACTTTTAGTCCTCAGAAAGGTCTGGAAGAATCATGACGTTTATTTGGACATTGTGTGGCATTTCTTCAAATACCTTATATAAGCACTCATATCTCTTCTGTAATAGTCACTGCTATCTCTCTCTCTCTCCAAACGTCGTCACTCTCCGTCTCTCTCTAAGACGCAGGGGCTTTATTTCTCCGGTGAAGTTTTCTCCGGCGACTTAGATGTCGTTGTTCCATTGCGTTGAAGCTCGATCCGTCGTTGCTCCGTCGTGTTGAAGCTCGATCCGTCGTTGCTCCGTTGACGTTGAGGCAGTGACGGTTGGTTTTTTCTGTTGTTGGTCTTAAAAATTGCCGGAGATCTATGGCTTTATCGTTAGTTTTTGTTACGATGTTGTTACTAACTATTATCTGAAACGATCATGATTTTTCTGATTTCTTTTTGGTTTTCGTTTGCATCTGAGTTCAATAACCCAGATCTAAAAGGACTTAAATATTGAAGGTGATTTGGTTGTGTTGATGTTTGTTTTTTGTTTCTATTCGTTTGCATTTGGGCTTTGTATATCCCCAATATGAAAGTAGATGGGTTTTTGACATTTGGGGCTACGATTTTCTAGCCCTAATCTTATACGAAAATGGGTTTTTGAGATGCGGGGTTGTGATTTGGTTGTGTTTGTGTTTAGTATTTTTCTAATTTCTTTTCATTTTCATTTGGGTTTTCTAGAACCTGGATATGAAGCGCCGATGCTGACCTTTGGGATGCGATATGGTTGCTTAAAGAACCCAGATGTGAAACGTAAATCGATTTTAGACCCCTGGGTTTCTGATTTGATTTTCAGGTTGTTTCTTCACTCTTTCTTATTTCATGAATTTTATGACAAGTTCATTTTGGTGCACAATCAAGTTTCTGATTTGATTTTCATAGTTTGTTTTTAAAAAAATTAAGTGTGGTGGGGAAAATGCTCTTTGAGCAGTGCTCTTCAAGAGACGTTTTTGCTGCCTTGATGTTATCTGTGGCTTTTTGTTGGTCGGTTACGCTTTCTTTTGGCTATGACGAACATGTTGGACATTAGCCAGCCAGAGCCTTTACGGTTGTGATGGCGTTGTGTGTTCAGTTTTATTATGGCGTTGTATGGATTGATATGATTTTTCGAGAGATTATTTTATATATGGAAGCAAGAACTGTTGTCAGCCTTCATAAAACCACTAATGAAGTCGGATTTATGTTTAATTACATGTATGCTTAAAGGTGTTGTGAGTTTGGTTATCTGCATGCTTTGAAATTCAAAACTATATGTGAAGTGTTATGGCTTTCATGAGCTTTATGGTTTTAAAGTCAATCTCTGATGACTTTGAAGCAATGTCTTTCTGATATGAACCTGCATCCTTAAAAATGTTCTATTTTTTCAAGTGGTGGCAAAGGCTATGATGATCCCATTAAGAAACCGTCAAATACTATCAGAGTATCACTTTGGGCGGGGCAAATATCAGTTCTTTTTGCAGCCATATCACTTTTGGCGGGGCAAATATCACTTCTTTTTGCAGCCATAGTGATTATTTGATTATAAATTCTGGATCTGAGCCTTAACGATTCCATTACTCACAAGTTATAATCTTTTGAACTTCTTTTTGTGAATTTTTGGTTTACATTTACTTCTTTTGTTATTTTTTTATTTAAATTTACTTAGTAATATTTATTTTTGGACAATAAATATTCATTCATTAACCTGGTAGAGTCGTATAAACACGTAATTGTAAACCGACAATTAATATACAATTTAACACGACACTTTTAATTTTTCTACTTTCGCTTTTAGTATACTTCTATAGTCTTATACTTTCACCACGAAACTTTTCAACTTTTACGTTTTATACCATTTAACTTTTTTTACTTTCGTTTAGTATACAAATTCAACCCTGCTCATGTTTACTATATGAATTTTTACTATAACTTAGTCTACAGTTTCAACCCCGCGGCAACGCGCGGGGGGGGGGGGTCACACGACTCGTTATTATTAATGCTATTTGTAAAGTGAAGTTTACATAAAGAACACAAAATTTATTTGTTGGTCGGAAACTGGTCGCTGATTTCCGACCACTTTCTGACCAAAACATGTTTTTTCATTTAATTCTATTTTATTTTTAATTAAAAGCAGAGTTTGGTCACAAATCAGTCACAGATTAACGATAATATACCGACTACTTTACTTATGTCGCAAAGCTATCGCAAGTTTGTCGTAAACTGGACGGCGAAATCAGACTTAAATTCTTGTTGGTATTTTGTCGCTAAATTGTCATAATTTCCGACCAAAGTGTTTTGGTCGGTAATTTTGATCGGAAATTTTAGCTTTTTCTTGTAGTGTGCGACACTCGAACTTGATTTGTAGTTTGATTTCATTCTTATCGATGAACCTCAGGTTTTCACCCCTCCTGCTAATGAAGAAAGATGGTGAGATGGGGTATGGTTTTTTGAATGATTATTGGAATTAATGAGAAACTAATGAGATTTTCACTCTTCATACGGAAGAATTGTGAGATCTGGAATGAAATTGATGACTAACTTTAGTGGGTGAAATTGAAAATTAGATGATAAAATTTTGTGGGTTATGAGTTTTTTTTTTTTTTTTTTTTTTTTTAAGAGAACCTAATTAAATTGAAGAAAAATGTTAGGGGTGGGAGAGGGGTGTATTCAATCCCAGACAATGTGTATTTGTTGTAAATAAGCATTTGACGTTAAAAAAATATTTTTTTTCAAATTATAAGATAGTTCCTTAACTTTATTAGATTATAACAATAGTTCATGAGTGCATGAAATGTCTAAACTACTCCCATGTGCAAAACGCATGATTGATCTTAACGGGAATAAGTAACACCATGTAACATGTAATAAAATTTGATTATAAACGACATGTTTTACTATTTCTTTAGTTCAAGAACGAAATTTGAAATTTACAATTAAACCAAAGGACTTAAAATGTAATTTGGTAAAAAAATCAATAATAAAACGCAGTTCTCCCTCAACCAAATTAGAACTTGAGAAACCAGCCCTAGAATGGAGACAACGGCTGTGAGGGAACTAGCAATTAAAAACCCTAGATTGGATCCTTGTGCTGCACATCAAGCTCCCCCTCACCTCCCTCTGCCTGTTCTAAATTGTCTTCTGTAATTGTAGGCAACATAATAAATGGGCTTTTTTTTCCTCTTTATTTGTTGGGCAACATCTATATATGACAATATCATATTAGATAGGTTTATCATTTTAATTGATATACCTGATCATCTAAATTTAAAATTAATAATAATAAGATTCTAACACAATTAATTTGTGATGGAATTCTATGTCATTGGTGTAACACTGAAAATGATGAGAGAGTTTAATAAGTTACTAGAATTATATACCGAATAAATAACTCTTCACACAATGCAACAACGTCAAATTCTTGTCGGTATCTTTCCAATGATTTCCGTTCATCTTCTGAGAACTACTGTAAAGATACCTACTGTCAACTTTTATAACTTGTAAGGCTAAGTGTAGTGGATGGAGCCCTTTGTGGGCGTTATGCGCCATGTGGCGTCCACGTCAGCAAGAGGGGCTCCATGGCTAAAGTGGTGTAGTGGAGGGTTATGAGGATGGGGGTTATGAGGTATGAGGTGTACCAATAAGAAAAAAAAAGAAAAAAAAAACAAGAGAGGGGCTCCGGCGCCATTAACATAGCGCTCTCCCCCTTTTTGACTAACATGGCGCCCTGGGGGGTGGGGAGGGGCGTTATGGGGGCGCCATATTAAGAAAAAAAAGCCCCATAACGCCCCATTACGGATAGCCTAAGCA
>JBCNJP010014589.1:0-10777 GCA_039602395.1 Deinandra increscens subsp. villosa | reverse complement strand
GAGACCACCAATAGTGGTTGCCCCGAGCTCCCACTGCCACGTCAGCTCCACCGAGCCCTTCGAGGCGTGTACTCCACCGAAACCTTACATTACGATAGTACTCCACAAAAGTTAGTGAATATTTAAATTCTTAAATTAAGAACAGTGGACCACGCCATCACTTTTTCATAGAGTGTGTTCCGCATGGAACACAATCCCCCTAACCCTTCACGCCAAAACACTACCTCCACGTAGAATGCTTCATGTCAAACCCAAACCCTATTATATATTTAACCTCCTGACATTTTCCTCGACGAATTTTCACACATTAAATTCCCTTAACACCTTATATTTGAACGTAATTATGACTTTTATATTTCTAACTGTTATATATTCTAAAAGAAATAGATTAACGAATTTAAACCTAAAAGAATATTGATGAAGTGTGTATGCTCAGCAAACAATACAACACAAAAGGTTCGACCTGAATAAGGTCGACCACGCATCACAGACGAAACTAACTTCAGTCACACAGAGGTCGACCCACCCATCATCACCTGAGGGTCGACCAAGCAGCAGCAGCCTCCACCCATGTCACCTGCCGAAGTGGTTCCACGAAGGTCATACTTCGGCCAGGTCATGACACCCTAACTTATCCACAAGTACATGCCTTCGGCCAAAGGCAAACGCCGAAGTGCTTAACAAAGGTTGCTTTACTTCGGCCAGTCGATACCCGACCTACCGAAGTTCGCACAACAGACCAACGCTCACACGACAATGTCAGAAACGTTCATACAACGTTGTTACAGCCACTAACGGCCTCCACAGAGGGGACACAAGGACGGCCACGTCAGCGTGGATCGTACCTTTCAGTGGTAGACGCACAATTCAGAGTAAGACAAGGATTGATGAGTATAAATACTCATCAATCACCAGGTAAATGGACAAGTTCGACTACCCTAATCTTTTACACTCCTTCTTATTCTTGTCGGAACCAATACTGATTCTCACGCCGGAGCTTGGTCGCAGGACACCCTGTCCTGCGCTCCAAGAACAACGGTTTGCTATTTGTGTAGGTTCAAGGAAGGAGTCCATCACCATCATTATTCAACCATCTTTGTAGTCTAATATCCTCTTCAATCCGTCCTAGAGCTTCTATCCGTTTGTCGGAGATATCCAGATTCTACATTGGCGCCATCACACGGTCCTTCATTCATCAGCTATGAATGAATCTGCAGAAAACACAAGAAACGACGACGGTCCGGCGTTGGAGACGGAGGAGCAGCCGTTATCTCCCGGCGGACGACATGTCATCGAAGACGCCGTTGACGACGGCGATTCCGGTGTTCTACAGCTGACGCCGGAGGTCGTTAGCCGTAATTTCTTACACCTCCGGCAGCTCATGCAAGACCACGTGGCCGCGGAGCGCTTGAAAGGCGTGTGCATTCGCTTGGACTACGATGACCCAACAGACGACCATATGCACACCCCGATTCCAACGCTAACTACAGGCTCCGGCGGAACCGCGTTGAAGGCCATAGCGACAGATAGCACCCGAGTATCTATTAATGCAACACAGCGGCCAACGCCGTCGCCAACTTCAACCCAGGCGCAAGACTCACAACGACCAATGCTCTTTCAGCAACAACCGCCATATTTCCCAATGTTCCAAGGCCAGCAATACTTTCCCCAACAGTTCATGGGCACCTACGGGCCACAGGGTTACCAAATGCCCTACTACACACCATTTCCGGTGAGCTTGCCATTACCATCCTCCGTGCCACCTTCGACTCCTGCGGCAGAAACCACAACAAGCACAGGCCCTGCGCCACAACTGATTCCTGATAACCCAAACACTTCAGTCCCGGCAGCCATCGCTGAAATCACTGCCGTAGACGATTACTCGAAGCCCTACATACCCGACGATGAGAGCAAATTCACGGACAGAGTAGAGCACGCTGAGTGCCCACCAAAGACGAAATTGCCAACTGTGATCAAAACTTACGACGGCAGTACCGACCCAGACGATCACTTACACGCCTTTAAGTCAGCATGCAGCATCCTACAGTGGTCTATACCAACTTGGTGCAAAATGTTTGTACAAACGCTCACGGGGCCGGCAAGGGTGTGGTTCAATTCACTACCCGACAAATCTATCGATAGCTACGTCCAGCTTCGGCAGCTCTTTGCGGATCACTTCGGCCAACAGAGGAAATGCACCAAAGACCCAATCGAGCTACACAACATCAGGCAAGGTGATCAAGAGTCATTACGTACGTTCTTGGAAAGATACAAGTCAGAGTCCCTAAACATCGGCCATGCTGATGAGAGACAACGAATCTCGGCCTTCATACATGGCATAAGAACAAGACAGCTGCTCAGGGAGATGAGCGCTCGGGTACCCCTCACAATTCAAGAAGCCTTCGATCGTACCGAAGCTTTCATTCGAGGAGAAGAGGCAGCCCAAGCACGAGACAGATCTTCGGCAAGTCAACCTAGACAAGGTGGCCGAAATCAGAATCAGCGAGACAGTCGTCGTCCTTGGCAACAAGGTGGCGACCGCAATCAGAGGGATGACAGGCGGCATTCAGGATTCACGCCCTACGACCGACCATTGGTATCGGGCCCCAGATGCAACGAAAGGAAAGACTACCCAAGCCTAACAAAAACTCCCAAAGAAATCCTCCAGACGGAGGACGCCAGCCGACAGTTCAGCAAGCCTAGAAATATGGGCCCCAACACCACCAATCGGAACATGTCCAGATACTGTGATTTCCACCTTGACAGAGGCCATGATACGGACGACTGCCATCAATTAAAAAAAGAAATCGCGCAAGCCGTAAAGACGGGGCAGCTAGCGCATCTGATGAAGGAAATCAAAGAACAGAAACAGAAGAAAGACAAGAAGGCAGATCTCCCCGTAGTTCACATGACACAAAGTTCGAAGGCAAAGAAACCAAGACTGCGAAGAGAAGCATGGGCAAATCAAGTCATTTCGTTTCCGGCTCTGAACACCGCTGCACCGACCCTCAGTCCGATGGTCATAAAAGCCGAAGTAGGAGGTCACAATATTCATCGAGTGTACATTGACGGCGGTAGTGCCTCAGATATCATGTACAAACATTGCTTCACAAAGCTCACGCCCAGCATCCAACAGCAGCTCCGACCTTCCAAAACTACATTAATGGGCTTCGGCGGCGAAGTCGTCATTCCAACAGGCGAGGTGGCACTTTCAGTCACATTATCCGACAGCGCTGAAAAACCGTATACGGATCGATTCTATGGTAGATAATAACGAGACGGAAGCTTTGTCATATATTGTGTTGAAAGGTTACATAAACCGAAGGAGTATACAAACAATTTAGCTCCGGGGGAGGTCGGACAGAACCTCCCCTCTCAACACATTGATCGGAAAGACACTGTACAAAAACTTATAAAGAAATACAAAGACGAATCTATTTATACTTCTTCATAAGGTCCGAACTAGGCACCTCCGAACTCTGTCCGAGCTTCCTCCGAACTTGGAGTTCGGACCACCTTCGGACACCGCCGAACACAGAGTTCGGCGGGAGTTCGGAGCACAGTTCTTGTCTTCAACAACTCAGTCTGTTTGACAATTCGAACAGTAACGGCCACACAAGGTTCATACATCAACAAATTCCCCCTTGGACGTTACTGTCGAATCCAGACATTGATCTTCTAGCAATCTTCAGTCAGCTTGCTGCAGACGCCTCTATCTTTAGCAAACTCCCCTTGACCGAATCATCAGGTATGCAGGAAACAGCTTGCAATCTTGTACAATCACAACAATCAACAAAATTCCCCCTTTCTTCAAGCACATCCACTGTAAGAACTTATCAATCACATAGAAAGATACTTCAAACCACTGGATATGACATCAAGATGCAGGATCACTTCATTTAATCGTCATGAATAAAAAACAAAATCCACAACCATCACTGCATTTGACAGAAATCTTCAATCTTCACTGAATTGTAATACATTTTGATCTTTATGAAAACAGACACGATCAGCATCTTCAATCACGGAAATTCCCCCTCAGCATCAAATCCATCCCAATATATTACTCCGGTAAACGTATATCTCGTTGCAGACTGGAATATGACCAAGTCTTCACAACTCAAGAAAGTATCGGGCATGTGACAGAGAGTTCCAAACCATAACCAAAAACTTTGACATATCAGTTTGCACGAACATCAGAATACACCACCTTTACACGAAGATCAAAAATTACCATCAACCCTGAACTGATTGCTTTTGAATATTCACTTTTTCAATTATGAAACTTTGAAAGTTTTAGAGGTCCCCAAATTTCCCCCTAAATAAGTGACATATTCAAATCTTCAATATTCTTCAGTTTGTGTAGACAAATAAACTCCGATAAACGCCATCACAGAGACTTAATTTCTCAGAATTCAAACAATCGCCTCAAAGTAATCATATCCATGTCTCCGAATCTCTGTCCATCATCAGAAACACCCGTTCATGAATCTCTGTCCATCATCAAGAACAATGACTACCCACAAACTCATTTCTTGAAATTCGATCACTAACTCGTAACAAATATCGTGATCTGGATTTTCTTGCATCCGAGCTCGTCCAAACCTTGTCCGATCTACCTCCGAACCCGATCCTCCGAACCCTCTCCGAAACTGACTTTCGGACCGGCCGAACCTGACCTTCGGAGCCATCTCCGAACCTGATCTTCGGACCTCCGAACCTGGAGTTCGGAGCGGTTATGCCGAGCGTACTCCGAACCTGGAGTTCGGAGCGGTTACACCGAACGTGGAGTTCAGCCGAACGCAAAAAAACCAAATTTTTTTTTTTGGAAAAACTCACTAGATTCAGAATTTGATCGAATTTGAACATCCAGATGCTTAGTTAGGTAAAAATATGACTCAGGAAGACTCGATTGATTAAAAACCAAACAGAAACACTTCCAATCACCCCTAACCGAAGGTTTAACGTCTCGAAATAAAGAAAAACGAAAGATTTCGACCATAGAAAGAGCCAACAGCTCTGATACCACTTGAAAAACCGTATACGGATCGATTCTATGGTAGATAATAACGAGACGAAAGCTTTGTCATATATTGTGTTGAAAGGTTACATAAACCGAAGGAGTATACAAACAATTTAGCTCCGGGGGAGGTCGGACAGAACCTCCCCTCTCAACACATTGATCGGAAAGACACTGGACAAAAACTTACAAAGAAATACAAAGACGAATCTATTTATACTTCTTCATAAGGTCCGAACTAGGCACCTCCGAACTCTGTCCGAGCTTCCTCCGAACTTGGAGTTCGGACCACCTTCGGACACCGCCGAACACAGAGTTCGGCGGGAGTTCGGAGCACAGTTCTTGTCTTCAACAACTCAGTCTGTTTGACAATTCGAACAGTAACGGCCACACAAGGTTCATACATCAACAAGCGCCCATGAGCGAACCGAGCGTGTGACTTTCTTAATAGTCGATCGACCGTCGAAGTATAACATCCTTTTCGGTCGACCAGCCATATACAAATTCGGCTGTGTTGTCTCTACAGCCCACAGCTTAATGAAATTTCCAACAGAAACGGGAGTAGCCTCAATCCGGTCGACACAAGTCGAATGCGATTTAACCGCCGATGTCTCCGACGAGTTATCGCATAATCAGTGGCGAGTCAATGAAGAACATCCCGACCAATTGATCACCATCGGAGCAGATGTCTCAAATCACACAAGAGAAAAATTATACAACCTAATGAGAAACAACACTGACATCTTTGCATGGACACCAGCCGACAAGACTGGTGTACCACGAAAGATTACCGAACATGTGCTCAAGGTCGATCCTAAGCAATTTCCAATCCGGCAAGGCAAAAGAGGTATGGCTCGGGACCGAAGTCAGGCAGTTTGTAACGAAGTAACACAGTTGGTGAAAGCAGGAATTCTGAAGCCCCTGCAATGGGCAACCTGGGTGGCGAACCCAGTCATGGTAGCCAAAAAAGATGGGTCCTGGCGCATGTGCGTGGATTTCACAAGCCTGAACAATGCCTGCCCTAAGGATTGCTACCCCCTCCCATCCATTGACGCTAAAGTAGACGCTCTATCAGGCTACACATTCAAATGCTTTCTCGATGCTTACAAAGGCTATCACCAAATAAAAATGGCAAAGGCTGACGAAGAAAAAACAGCCTTTCACACTGACAAAGGCATCTACTGCTACCGCAAGATGCCCTTCGGCCTGAAGAATGCCGGGGCCACTTATCAACGACTCATCGATCAAGTTTTTGAACCTCAAGTCGGTCGAAACATGGAAGCATATGTCGACGACTTGGTCATAAAGAGCCACACCGAAGCAGACATGCTCAGAGACATAGAAGAAACCTTCGGACGATTGAGAGAGGTTAACATGAAGCTTAACCCCGAAAAATGCTCTTTCGGCATGAAACAGGGAAAGTTTTTGGGTCACATCGTCGTCGGCAAAGATATCATTGCTAACCCTGACAAGGTACAGGCCATCAGGCAAATGAAACCTCCCCAATCGCTATAAGAATTACAAAGGCTAAATGGTCGGCTGGCAGCCTTACATAGGTTCATCTCTAAGTCCGCAGAAAAATCAATGCCGTTCTTCAAAACACTGAAACAATTCACCGAAACAAAGCAATTCTTGTGGAGCGAAGAAGCTGACCTAGCTTTCGAAGAACTGAAACATGCCCTGTCCCGGCTAACACCAGTAAAGGCACCAGATGTAGGCGAAGATGTGATCCTCTACCTTTCGGTAGGCAACAACGCCATAAGCTCGGTACTCTGCGCCGAAAGGGGAGACACCCAAGTCCCAATCTACTTCATCAGCCGAGCTATGAAAGATGCCGAAACAAGGTACACAAAGTTAGAGAAACTCTTGCTAACGTTGTTACACACCGCGAGGAGACTACGCCGATATTTTCAGGCCTACAAGATCACAGTCCTAACCAACTTTCCTCTAAAGGAAGTCATTCAAAGACCCGAACACTCCGGTCGTTTCATCAAGTGGGCCATCGAGCTGGGTGAATACGATATTCACTTCAAGCCCCGAACAGCCATCAAAGGCCAAGTGTTAGCATACTTTGTCTCCGAATTACAGGTCCTTGACAGTCCAGGGCAGCTAGCAGACAGCCAGCTCGGCACGGTGCGGGCTGAGCCTAAGGTTCCGGGGCCACTATCCAGTGCCGACGCATGGACCCTCTACACTGACGGCGCAAAAAATAGTGAAGGGTCAGGCGCTGGTCTCGTCCTAATCGATCCTCAAGGAGTCGAAGTCACATATGCTATCAGGCTGAACTTTCCGAACACCAACAATGAAGCCGAGTATGAAGCTCTCCTTGCGGGCCTCCGCCTAGCAAAGAAAATGGGCGTCAAAAAACTGTCAGTCAAGGTCGACTCACTGCTGGTATCCAATCAAACCACGGGAGAGTTCGAAGTCAAGGGCGAAACAATGTTACGGTACGCCGACAAAGTCAAGGAGTTGATCTCTCATTTCGACGAATTCCAAATCTGTCAGATACCAAGGAGCCAAAACAAGAAGGCAGATGCCTTGAGCAAACTGGCTTCCTTAGCATATGCCCACCTGACGAAGCAGGTCCCTGTCGAAGTCATCCACAATCGGACAGATCAAATAGAAGAAATTTTCACGGCCAAAACTGACATTAGCATCAGTTGGATAAAACCAATTTTTGACTTCCTAAAGCATGGCACAGTGCCGGAGTCAACCTTCGAAGCCACAAAGTTAAAAGCTCAAGCCGCTCAATACACCATCCACAACGACAAACTTTACAAGAAGTCATATCTTCAACCACTGTTGCGCTGCTTGACGACTGAGGAAGGCATATATGTCTTGAGCGAATTGCACGAAGGTATCTGCGGCACGCATTCAGGCCCTCGATCGCTGGTAACCCGAATGATGAATATGGGCTATTACTGGCCGACCATGTACACTGACACCGAGAAAGAAATACGCAAATGCCGAGGGTGTCAGATGCATGCCAGTGTACAGCGGGTGCCGAAGCACAACATGATACCAGTAACATCACCCTGGCCCTTCCACAAAATGGATCGAAGTTAAAGCCGTAGCCACAATCACTGGGAAACAGGTGGTGAACTTCGTCTGGGAACAAATCATCTGCCGATATGGTCTCCCAGGAAAGATCATCTCCGACAATGGCAAACAGTTCCATTCAAGTCATGGTGCCAAGAGTTACATATCACTCAAGTGTTCACATCTGTAGCACACCCACAAGCCAACGGCCAGGTCGAACGCACCAACCGCTCCATCGTCACAGGCATTAAGGCAAGGCTTGGTGAACATGGCAAAGGTTGGCTGAATGAACTTCCAAGCGTCATCTGGGCACTTCGGACAACCGAAAGAACAAGCCACGGCCATACCCCATACAGTCTCACCTTCGGATCCGAAGCCGTCATACCGGCCGAAATCGGGATGCCTACTTACCGAACTGAGAACGTATCAGAACACACCAACGACTCAGAGCTACTAGTTAACTTGGCCCTCACGCAAGAACGCCGAGACCTGGCAGCCATCAGCGAAGCCCGATACAAGAAGCAGATGGAATGTTATTACAACCAACGCGTTCGAAGTGTCAGCTATCGGCCAGGAGACTATGTCTTCAGAAACAACGAAGTCAGTCGGCAGGAGAAGCAAGACAAACTGGGACCTAACTGGGAAGGCCCATACCAAATACTCGAAGCTCATGAAAAAGGCTCATACAAGTTAGCTACTTTGGAAGGGAAACCTGTCCCCAGACACTGGAACGCTATGCAGCTAAAGAAATGCCACATGTAGGCACGAATTTCTATGGTTTTCAGTTGTAATCGTTTGGGCATTCGATAAGTCCCATTTTCAATGAAATGATAAACATATCATCCTCATCATTTTATATTTTTCTTCTAAATCATTATAAATAGGTAAAGAAGGCAGGGCCAACACAAACCCTGTCCTAGGCGCTTCGGCGCCGAAACTCGTAAGAAGGTTATCCGAACCGGGTTACACAGAAAAGCATTAATTTGTTCATTTCTCACAACTCAATAAAGTGGTTGACCGGCGTGCTCACAACGGCCTCGATATACAGGCCTTCTGACCGAGCCGGACCACATAGACTATAAGTATTATGGTCGAACCTAGGTTATATTGCGCAAAATAAATATTCAAATACAAAGGCATGTATGCCGAAACAAGGACATAGTCCAAACAATTCAAACATTCATGTAAAACGCTAAAGCTGACGAGCATTAGTCATACACATGTACACATTCGGAAGGCCGAAGGCCAACCCCAATACTTCTACCATAGAAAGTTCTACAATATCACAAACACATGCAATAAATAAAGTACACAATGTATTTCAAAATTATTTCCATTAATACAAGGGGACCAAAGTCCATTACAATACATGCGCTTTCGCGCTAAGAAAAATACATACAAACTACCTACAGTAACATATTTCTACTGGTAATGCTGGTAGGCCCGCCTTCGGCTTGAGGCTCTGATACACCTTCGACTTCAGGAGGTGGCAAATGCTGGTCTAGCATGACACGCCTCAGATCCTCCAATGTCTTGTTAGTGCACGATGCCAGATCATCAAAATAAGGGTAGTGAACAGCAGAGTAAGCCTCGGCAGTCCGCTTAAGAAGCTTACCCGATTCCGGGTTATACCTCTTCCCCTCCTCCTTCGGCTTACCCTGCTGACCCATCTCATAACCCTCCATAAAACCCAAGTGCCCCGCCCGAGCGGCCACAGCATTCTGAAACTTACCCAAGGGCAGCTGATATTCTTTGCTCTTAGCAAGCCGAGCCATCACCCAGTTGAAGCCCTCCTCTATCAGCCATTGGCGATCATCACCAAGCTGTTTGGCGAGCCGTTGCTCACCAGCATACAAGTTGGAGACCCTCTCTTTCTCCTCCTTTAACTTAGCTACTTCGGCCTCCAACCCAGCTCTAGCGGCAGCGTCGTCTTGCCGACCCTTCTGGAGGTAAGTAACAGCAAGACGAGCCTCTTCCAACGACTTCGACATTTCAGCATGAGATACCAAGGCCCCGGCTTTCTCCTCCCTCAACACCTTCAGCTCCTGCTCGATCTCGTCGACCCTGACCAAGGCCGAAGCAGCCATCTCACTTTCAGTAGTCAAGGTCTTGATCTGACCCTCATACTCAACAAGTTTATCCCTAGCTTCACGCAAACCCTGACGACGCTCCTCGGACCGAGCCTTCGTCTTCACAAGACTAGATTCCAGGCGAGCGTTTCGGCTGATCATGTTAACCCCCGAAGCATAGGCCATGGTCAGCTTCACATACGCCTTCCGGCGAGCTTCGGCGTGGTCATCCAGCTCCAGCTCCGCTACCTCACCCGGAGGTATAGACAAACGGGCAAACTCCCGGCATAGATCCACATAGTCAAACTTTGACTCGTTCTTCAATCCCAGTTGGGATAAAAAATATGGCCCCGAGTAGTGTCATCCATTTCGGTGACGGGCTCTTCATCAGACGCTTCTACAGTAGGCCTCTCGGTCGATATGTTGCCTCGGCCAAGGTCCTTCTTCATCTGGGACAGTTTCCCCAAGCCACCAGCTGTAAATCCACCTCTCGCCCTCAAAATGAGGTTCTCCTGCATACGACGGACGAAATCATCAAATGCATCATCAGACATAATTGAATGCAGAGGCTGGGCCGAGACACTTACGATAGCGGTGGTCGGGTCGAATGTAGCCTTTGCCTTTCCACTCGAGGCATCGCACTCCACAT
>JBCNJP010014588.1:0-10777 GCA_039602395.1 Deinandra increscens subsp. villosa | reverse complement strand
CGTACAGCTTTTTATAAAACGCATTTTGTGCTAAGCATTTATGAGCGTAGAGGTGTACAAAAACCGGCTTTTTATCAAATAGGTTCGTGTTCTGAACCGAAACTGGTTTGATCAATCACGATCAAAATCGGTTTGATTAAAACCGGTTTATAGTCTTGAGACCCCAAACGTATATGAATCGATCGAGTTGGAGCCGGTTGAAACTAGTTTGGGTTAAAACCGGCTTTTAGTGCTACAAAATGAAAGTTCTTTAGGAATTGAGCTTATTGTATCTAGAATTGAAGGATGCGATATTTCTGACATTTGTTGCGTATATTTAAAGGGAAAAATTTAAGAATATATCATAACTTATATAAATAGATACACAAATGTATGGAATTCTAGAGAGAATGAAAAGGACAATGTGCAAAAAAAAAGGTGTGTGTTTCTGTGTCACAGTGAGGTGGTATTTTTTTACTTTTAAAAACTTGGTATGGGTATAAGAAAGAATTGAATACGAAGAGAATAAAGTGTGTATATGTGTGTGATTCTTGGTGTTGTTAACTTCATATGTCAAGAAGTTTGACTGCAAATTCAAGGATGACACTCGATTATCTAGGATGAAACCAGAAACCTAATAAACTGGTTTCTAACATAACCCGGTACCAAACCGGTTCTTGCAAACAAAACACATATCGTATCAAAACTGACAGTTCGGGCTCGACTCTAACTGGTTTGTCCACAACTCGGTTTGTAGACCGGTTCGGTTTCGGTTTAAAAACCGGTGTCGGCTCCTAAACCAGTTCAGTTGCCCACCTTTACATGTGTGGGTAAAGGGCGTGAGCCACCCACTCCGTGAAACACCACCCCTCCATGGGGTGAGTGGCTCGCATGGGTTGTAGGCGTAGTTTAAACCATGGCGACCCTAGATGGTGCTCATGAGTAACAGTAAAAAAATGGACCGTTTGAATGCAAGAGTCATTAATTAGTTTTAGGAAAATTGGATTTAAATAATCCCAACTTATACCTATTGGCCGATAATAATCCCACGTTTAAAAATCATTTCCACCAGTCCCAGCTTTCATCCAATTTTTTTTAATGGACCCACCGTTAACTTTTTTTAACACCGTTAAATAGATGCTGACATAGCATGCTGACGTGTAATTTTTTTATTCTTTATCCCCATCATTTTCCAAGTCACTTATTTATTAAATTCTCAATTAAAAAAAAATCAATCAAATGCCTTCATCCCTAAATCACATTCTCGATTAAAAAAAATCAATCCCTAAAATTTAATCCCTTCGCATATTCACATAAGGCATTCGTATCCCTGAATCGCGAATACCACGAATTTGTTCATCTTCAATACTCAAAACATTTGATCAGAATACTCGTCGGATTCTCCGTGCCAAGATGGGGGTGAAGTTTCTGTTCTCAAAAGATTTGATGAGAATATACGCCGGTCGTCGAAAATGGGGTGAAGTTTCCGGAGGTTCTTCCGTGACAAGATGTTAATCCGGCAACTCTTCTTCGCTCGTTGATCGCTGTCTCTCAATCCGTAATCACCAGTCAGAATTTTACGACACGCAACGACGGAACGCGCGTGAATCGATTAGCCAGGTTTCAATTCTCTCCATGTTTTTCACCCAAATCATGGAGCGAGTCGTTTCCGGTTTACCGGATTTCGTCGTGCTCTGTTTCTCTGAACTTCATCTTCCGTTGCAGAAGATGATATATCTGCTTGTAGACTGCACACGTAGCGGCACTAGAGCTTGGATTCTAATGAAATCTCACTTCTTAGCAACGCAGTTTCTGTCGTTGATTCGTGCAATTGCAACGACGCTTGGTATCCTCCCTTTGAACTCGATTGAAGTTTCACGTGAAATCAAGGAATTGATGGAGATGATTTTGAAGCAAACGAGTAAAGTGAAAATGGAGGTCGATCTAGATGACATTTAAATCCTAAGTTGTATAAATCCGAAGGATTTCCGGTGCCCGATTTCTCTCGAACTGATGACTGATCCGGTGACAGTTTCCACCGGCCAGACTTACGACAGGGTTTCAATTAGAAGAGGGGAATGGGATGGGACAGGTGGATTTAAAAAAAAAGATAATAAATAAATAAATAACACATCAGCATGTATTTGACGATGTTAAAGAAAATTAGAGGCGGGTCCATTAAAAAAAATTGGATGAAAGTTGGGACTGATGGAAAGGATTTTTAAATGCGGGATTATTGTCGACCAATATGTATAAGTTAGGATTATTTAAATCCAATTTTCCTTAGTTTTAAACATCTAAGGCAATATATATACATACATTTTATACAAACAAAATCACTCAGAATTTCACCCATACCTACAATTCTAATTCTTTCTATCTAACCATGGATTTTTTGGACTCATCTTCATCATCCGATGATGGTGACACTATTTTCTTTCGAGTTGTCATTTATTATGCTCAAATGTGGTTAAACGCGTAAGCTCAACCAACCACCTGAAAATTCGGCCTCAACTGTGACGTGAAGCGGCTCACAATCTTCTTGTAGGAGATTATCGTACAACCGAACAGAAACCCACCTACTCCGCTGAAATGTTTCACTGACGATTTCGTATGAACCGGTCACTATTTTCATACTATCCAAGATCTTGACAGGGAGGTGTCATGGTCCCAAAAAATGATGGATGCTAGGGGTAAGATTGGTTTATCGCGTTCCAAAATTGTACCGCCACCATTCGTCAAATGGCATACTATTCATCGGGGGTTTTGTTTGATGAGTATTTGAAGATGTCTGATCGTACGATGAGGGTTTGTATATAAAGTTTCTTAAACGTATACGATAGTTTTGTATGAGAAAATATTTACAAAAACAAACCGCAGGCGACGTTCAAAATTGTATGACACCCCATACAATTATGTGTCAATATTCTTACTTTGACTAGCGTTTTCTAGTTATAGCACGATTCATTTACACTTAAGTTCATGAGAATTAGGTAATCATATGCATATCATGCTCGATTTACATACAGTACACGATGAAATGCCGGATAGATACCCACTCACACCCGACGTTGAAATTAGTGATATAAAAATTTACACAATTCCACGCAAAGTTAACAAAAATGTACTATAATTATAAAGCATGATTCTTAGATTTAATATGTGAGCATACCTTATAGTATTATATACTATTACGTTATTTTATTATTTTGGAACATTAACTATTTTATTACCGATTTTCTTTTAAAAATATAATTATCATTTATTTATGTTTTCATTTCCATTCATTACTCTCGTTTTATTTTCGTTAACTCGACTTCTTATTACTTCGTCTAAACCGTATCCTTGTTTCTGTTTCACTACACTCGAACGTTATTACCGTCGATTACCACCTCATCTGAACCATCGAACCACGTCGCACCACTACCTTCAGACCACCTCATCACCATCGCACCACCCTTCACCCTCACCCTCACCCCCATCTTGGTTACAGTAATCGAAACCATCACCTTCCTCAACTAAATTTACTTACAAGCTAACCAACACCAATATTCAAGGAGTTAGACCTAGTACCATCTATATCACCTACAACATCACACATCACCTAGTGTCTTGTAATCTCTTGTACCCAATGGTCACTATACACCCTAAGTACACAACGAGATTCAAAGGCTTTCCATCCATTTTCTCTCCACTCCCTTGGTCAGACGGATTATACCTCAAAAGCTTAAATCCTTGTTAGTTCTTATATAACCACATGATGGCTTATAACATGGATCACCATTAAACCAAGAAAAACCACTCTCCCTTCCTTGCTTGTTTCGGATCGTAAACCCACCAAGACACCCAAACCCTTAAACTTTTTATATTTAAGAGTTTAATACCTCATACTTACACTTAAACATACACATCACACAAACCTTAACTCAAAAAATCTCTCATTTTTCTCTCCATACCCATAGCCTCCACTCCACACATACTCAAACACACTTCCAAATACTCCTTCATATTCAAGTGTTCATCCATTGTTCACCATCTTCTATCATCAAATCTTAAGAGTTTAAGAACTGGATCAAACCTCACATACACTACCTTCTCATAGTTGTTCATTATGAAGATCTTTCACCTCATCTCTTTATGTTTGTATGTATATTTTCGAGTTCCATGTTACCCACAAATTTTGATGGTTGATTTTGTTAGTTCTTTATGAAAACCTTAAACCTTTTGATAACCAAGCTTACATTATTGAAAATATATGTTAATATGGTTTCTAATGTTATAATACAAGGTACAAATTGGCGCACGTTGCGGGAGAGTTTCCGTTTATCTCCCCCGTGAATTAATGAAGTTTAGTGTGCTTTGCTATATGTGATCACCTAGTTTCCTTTCGTGTTAACCATAGGTAGTTCGTAAAGATTATAAAAAACAAAAAGAAACAATTGTTGGGTTGTTTGCTTATGCGCAAGGGTTCATTTATGTTTATTGTTAGGTTGTCTACATTTCTTGTTTGATTTTTTGTGTTTACAACATTTTTAAACTAAATGAGTTTTTTAATTTTAAGAGTTTTAATTTATTGCAATTCTCATAGCACAATGTACAATCCTTAGCATATTGTTAAGAGTTGTATATGAGAGTGTTATAGGTTTTCAACGCGTCAATCCATATACCACTCGTGATTTTGTCACTTATCCACATGCATGATTTACCTATTCGTTTGAGACGTGCCATGGTTAGATATGTACGACAACTGACACATTTTGTTTAAACTTTGAATCATCTCTCTCTGCTATGAGATTTACCGATGCATGTGATATATACCATCATTTAGTCATGTATATTTCTCTTCATAGCCTTTAGTAAATTTATTATATATCAACCAAATTTGGGTGATTAATAGTAGGGTTTTAGGATTTCAAACTTTGGTCACGTAAGTTTTGTTTTGGCTAAAAATTACTTAAGCAAAGTTAGTAAAACTTGAACCAAATAAGATTGTGAGGTTTGGTGCCTATGATTAAGATACGAAAACTGTTTGTAAAAATCATGGGACAACAACTGAATTCCAGGGACAAAAGCCGGAATCCTGGGTTAAAATATAAGTTTAGTTATGAAATCGATTGAGAAAGATAATAACACAAATGAAGCCTTGAATGTAAGTAGGAACACCGAGAATTTTACTAGGGAAAAACCCTTAGCCCTTAGATGTCTCTAAGGCGCCGCCGGCATAAAAACCCCGGGTAGCGATAACACACGCTACAAATTTATTGATCACGTAAATGTTGAGTACAATGAGTATGCAGAAGAATCAGTACGAGAATACAATGAGTAAAGCTCGAATGAGCTGAATAAATGACTAAGTGTCCTATATATTTACTCCTAGATCTTCAACAACTCCTCTGATATTCCAGGGATCTCCTCTTCAACGTCTCTTTCAGTTGGTTGACCGAGTTTCCAGCTAACTGACTTTGACCACGTGCGAAATAAGTCTTTAGCTTGTTTTATGCGACCGTTAGTAGACTTCGTCAACCTGTCCTTGATCAAATATAGGCACACAAACGGTTAGCGACAATGCCCTAACATGTAGGGTCATTTCCACATGCTGGGTCATCTATAAAATAAGGGTAACCCTGGATTATGCACATTTTAGATCATATTAATATAGAATAAAATGAATGTAAACTTCCCTGAATGAAGTCGACATCCTGGGTCATCACTTTACTATTGACACATTCAGGGTCACCGAACATTACCTGCCAAATTTAGGGTCATACGATTCCTAGGTCATACCTGCCCCTGGTCTATACCTGTACCCTAGATTACCAGCCGAAGATTTAGGGTATAACAAGTTTTATGTTTTAACATTTTCTATCCTTGAACTATTACAATTTTTTTTTTTACATTTTGTTTATTAAAGTTTGGCCACAACACTTTAGCACTTTGACGTTTTGTACCCCTTAAACTTTTAAACACCTTTTTTTTTACGAAATAGTAAACTTTTAGTTTTTATAGTTTAGTCACATATGTTTCATACTCTTACGTTTTGTATCCTATAACTTTTAAAGTTTTTTTTTTATTTTAAGTTTTGTTGTCTTCTACTTTGGCCACGAAACTTTTAACTTTTTTACTTTCATTTTTAGTATATTTTTATAGTTTTATACTTTCACTACAAGACTTTTAGACTTTTATGTTTTATACCCCTTAACTTTTTAACCCTCTAACTTTTAAAGTTTTTGTTTTGTTTTAAGTTTTGTTGTCTTCTACTTTGGCCACGAAACTTTTAACTTTTCTACTTTCGTTTTTAGTATACTTTTATAGTTTTATACTTTCACCACGAGACTTTTAGACTTTTACGTGTTATACCCCTTCACTTAGTATATTTTTATAGTTTTATACTTTCACTACAAGACTTTTATACTTTTACGTTTTATACCTCTTAACTTTTTAACCCTCTAACTTTTAAAGTTTTTTTTTTGTTTTAAGTTTTGTTGTCTTCTACTTTGGCCACGAAACTTTTAACTTTTCTATTTTCGGTTTTAGTATATATTTATAGTTTTATACTTTCACCACGAGACTTTTAGACTTTTACGTGTTATACCCCTTAACTTAGTATATTTTTATAGTTTTATACTTTTACCACGAGACTTTTAGACTTTTACGTTTTATACTCCTTAACTTTTTAACCCTCTAACTTTAAAGTTTTTTATTTTTGTTTTAAGTTTTTTTGTATTCTAAATTTGCCACGAAAATTTTAACTTTTCTACTTTCGCTTATAGTATACTTCTATAGTTTTATACTTTCACCACGAGACTTTTAAACTTTTACGTTTTATACCACTTAACTTTTTGACTTTCGTTTAGTATACAGATTCAACCCCGCACCAATGCGCGGGGTGGTAAACATCTCGTTAAAATTAAAAATGTTTTTTTATTTAAATGAAAATAAAAGAAAAGAAAAATTTATTGGTTTTACCACTATTCCATTATTAAGAATCCATTTTCTTTTGGCATTGAAAGTACCATTAGTAATTGTTCCTTTTCTACTATTAGATAAATGGGTAGCTAAATGAATTTCCCCGAGATTTGGAGAAAACGGGTTAGAAGGGTTTTAAAGGCTTCGAGGACCGAGGTCCTCGGTTTTTGTGAATGGATCTCCTACCGAGGAGTTTGATTGTTTCAAAGGTGTGAGACAAGGCGATTCTCTTTCTCCGTATATTTTTATTATTGCCATGGAAGCTTTTCATTGGATTTTGGACAAGGCGGGGTTAGTATGGGGATTTTTCATCCCTTGAAGCTTTCGAATGAGGGTCCGCACCTCTTTCACTTTCTTTTCGCGGACAATGTTATGATTTTGGGTCAATGGTCGAAATGAAATTTTCTTAATCTTATGCGTCTTCTATGAGGATTTTTTCTTGTTTCCGGGCTCCGGGTTAATCTTCAAAAGTGTGGGGTTACCGGAGTCAACGTTAACTTGGGTGAGATCAATTCTTTGGCCTCCTCGTTTGGGTGTAAGGTTTGTTCCTTTCCGTTTGAGTATCTCGGTCTCAAAGTTAGTGCTAATATGAATTTGAAGAAGAATTGGAGCAAGGTTCTTGACGCTTTCAAATGTCGTCTTTCCTCTTCGAAGGCGAATCGTTTTTCCATGGGCGGTAGATTGGTGCTTATTAAGAGTGTGTTGGATTGCCTCCCCACTTATTATTTTTTCTCTCTACCGGGCACCGAAAAATGTTCTTAAATCCTTGGAGCGCATTCGTTTCATTTTTCTGTGGGGTGGCACCGATGCTAAGTCTAAGATTCATTGGGTGTCTCGGGCAATGATCCTTAAGCCTAGGTCTTTGGGAGGGTTGGGAATCGACTCGCTAAAAAATTATATTAATTGCCTTGTTTGGAGATTCATTTTGGAACCAAATCGGTTGTGGAGGCGCACAATTGAGAGCATTCATGGTCAATCCGGCAGCCCGTCTCTCATTCCGATCCATCATGCTTTAGGTGGCATTTGGAAAGCTGTTGGTAAATATACTGATTTTTTTGTTAAGCATGGAATCTCCTTCAACAATTTATTTATCAAAGATGGTGACACATGGAAATGGGTTGAAACTTCTGATGGGGCGTTCTCTGTTAAATCCTTAAGGTCAATTCTCAATTCAAATAGTGGCCAAGAGGATCCTTTGTAGTTTAAGTGGTGCAAGGTTGTCCCTGCCAAAGTCAATATTATGGCATGGCACGCGGTTTTGGGTCGTCTCCCGACGCGGGAAGGGCTGGCTCGGCGGAACATTCCGGTTCAGGGGCTGGAGTGTCTTTTATGTAGCGAGGGTGCGGAGAATGTTGAACATATCTTCACCGGCTGCTCCTTTTCGGATTGGGTCTGGTCCGTGGTGGCCAATGGTTCGCTTCCCTCCATTGGTGTTCTTTTCCACAAAGGACGTTATGTTGTTTCATGAGTCAATCTCTAGTCCGGAGTGGAAGGTTGCGGCGGTTAACACCATTTTTCTGACTACTTGTTGGTGTTTGTGGCGGGGAAGAAACAAGTCGCTGTTTGATTGTCGTACTCCGTCTCCTCTTCGGGTTATTTCCGACATCAAATATTGGAGTTTTGTTTGGTATTCTAATCGTTGCAAGCTCCGGTCCGTTTCATGAAACGACTGGATTTCTTTCCCTTTATAATGTTTCTTTTTGTCTCCCCTAGCTTCTTGCTAACGCGGTTTTCGTTTTTAATATATCGGCCGTTAAAAAAAGGGTATGCCATGATTTTAATAAAGATTTATTTGATCTTTGTATCAAAAAGTCAAAAAAGTTTTTGGCTACTATTAAGGGGCAGTAGACGATCGTTAAAGGAATGGGCGTAGAGAGACAATAATTTTTTTTCCATCAATAGTAATATCCTTTGTACTTTTATAGCTATATGCATGTTATATATTTATGCGTAAGTTAAATAATTACATACACATATATTACACAAATCTATACAAATAAACATGCAACTAACAATATGGTAAATGAGAGTTTTTTAGTGAGGTTTTGAATGTTGTAATCAATCCACGATATTAGACTACTATTTATACTAAGTTAGAGGGTTATTGGAGAGCAAAAAAGAAACGGTCACAATATTGATTCTAACGACTATAAAATTTCAGCTCCACTTGTAACGTACGAAACCGGTTCCTGGGATCGGTTCTTATAAAAACCGGTTTTCGATGGTTCCTAGCTTCAAATGTTTAAACTGGTTTAAAACCGGCGGTTTTTTTTTCCAATCCTGGATCGGTTCATTAATAAACAGTTTGAAACTGGTTTGGTTCGCCAGTTCGATTCCAGAACCGGTTTTTTTTGTGAAGTACATTTAGTTAAATCTAAAAAATTATAACATCAACCGATTTTCTTTTTCTAAATAGCGAGCATATCCAAAAAAATAAAAATGGAAAAAAAGAAAATAAAAAGAAAAAAAGAGAATGCGGCGGTAGGGGGATTGCGTTGGCGTACTGCTTTGTGTTTTACCCCTTTTCCGTCTCATCTCCTATCAAACGAAACTATTTCTCTTCTTATTAATTCACTTGAACAGCAACCTAACTTTTTCTCTCAATCTCTTCCAAACCCTAAAACCACCCATGGAGAACTCCAAAGATCAAGGCAGCAAGATCCCCAACACCGATGAAAACCCTAGCAGCAATATCACCACCGACTCCATTGTTAATTCTTCCTCTCTTCCTCCGGCTGCCGCTCAAGAGACTGCCAATCCAAACCGCCCTTCTTCGCTTCCCAGAACCCCGTTCACCAATCTCAGTCAGGTCGATGCTGATCTCGCCCTCGCTCGTACACTCCAAGATCAGGTATATCTCTCTCTCTCTATCTCTATATATATCATCCGTCCTTTGATTTGATGTTTATTTTTCATTCAACTACTATGTGGAATTGATTAGGTGTTGGATTTAATGTCTACTCCAGTTATTTGTAGTTTCATTCTTCCTACAGATGAGATCATACTAGTTGAATCTTTCCGAGCTAAGCAATTGTGCAGTTTGATTGTCATGAACCCTAAATATATGAATTATTTGAAGATATAAGAAATCTGTGTTGTAGAAATATCATCCATACTTTGATTTGATGTTTATTTTTCATTCAACTACTATGTGGAATTGATTAGGTGTTGGATTTAATGTCTACTCCAGTTATTTGTAGTTTCATTCTTCCTACAGATGAGATCATACTAGTTGAATCTTCCCGAGCTAAGCAATTGTGCAGTTTGATTGTCATGAACCCTAAATATATGAATTATTTGAAGATATAAGAAATCTGTGTTGTAGATATATCACCCGTCCTTTGATTTGATGTTTATTTTTCATTCAACTACTATGTGGAATTGATTAGGTGTTGGATTTAATGTCTACTCTAGTTATTTGTAGTTTCATTCTTCCTACAGATGAGATCATACTAATTGAATCTTCCCGAGCTAAGCAATTGTGCAGTTTGATTGTCGTGAACCCTAAATATATGAATTATTTGAAGATATAAGAAATCTGTGTTGTAGAAATATCATCCATACTTTGATTTGATGTTTATTTTTCATTCAACTACTATGTGGAATTGATTAGGTGTTGGATTTAATGTCTACTCCAGTTATTTGTAGTTTCATTCTTCCTACAGATGAGATCATACTAGTTGAATCTTTCCAAGCTAAGCAATTGTGCACTTTGATTGTCATGAACCCTAAATATATTAATTATTTGAAGATATAAGAAATCTGTGTTGTAGAAATATCATCCGTCCTTTGATTTGATGTTTATTTTTCATTCAACTACATTAGGTGTTGG
>JBCNJP010014587.1:0-10778 GCA_039602395.1 Deinandra increscens subsp. villosa | reverse complement strand
ATTAATGTTGGTCCGGAATCAACAACCAAGCACGATATCGTAAACACAAACAAGTGCGGAAACCTTGTTTGTGAGTGATTCGAGAAGAAGATGATGAAAAAGACAAGATTTAAGATGAAGAACAAGCAACACAATCAAGTCTTGAATGAAGAACAATCAATCTTCTTGTAAACCGGGTTTGCGATCGTAAATATATAGAAGAAAACAGAAAATCGTAATCAGCAAACTTGTCATTAATCATAAACACATGAGGTATTTATACTACCTCTACAAAAACCCTAGTAGAAATCGTAAACCCATAAGCCCAACAAGCCCACATCGTAAACATACAAGGCCCAAAACAAGTAAGCCCAATCTAATGTTCATGCCTCATAAAGTATAGCCCAACAATCTTCCCCTAGGCATGAACCATTAGAGCGTCTACGGAAGCAGCAAATCAAATCTGAAGGTATTCGGCTTCGTGCTTGACCACCATTCACGTTCCACGATCCGGTTTGCTGTTCCATGAAAGATCCCCACCCTGATAGCATTTTCAAGATCATTCTCATCACCGAGAATAGGTTGGGAGGCGAGGAGCTTGATATCACGTTCGCCAAACCTCAGCAGATCGACCGGATCATAGAAGCGAAACTCTCGCATCTTCTTGCAAACCACCACCACCTCGTGAGTTGTTGGATCATAGAACCAGCTATCAAAATTTCTCACCAATGTACCATCTTCAATTTCGTCCAACATGTTGATTACTCTAGTTCTTTTGGTGGGTGGTCGCCTCACTTCTCCAACAGGCTCTCCTGTTACCGGGTCAGTTCCAGTCTCAACCCACCTGACCTGTTTGAGATCAAAGTTCACAAAGTTTTCTGCCATATGGCTCATCAGATTGTCACGAACTTGATCTCCTTGTGCATTCCTCCATCTGTTTATATACGGTGCCCTCAGCAAATTTCTGATCTCTGGCTCTGTCCAGGAGTGAAATTGGCCCCTTGTTCTGTAATACTCCACTGGACTGTATCCATCTCGGATCACTGCAAACAGCTTCTTCTCACCATCGTAGTGCCAGCACAAGATTAGGTTCACGGCTCCCCCTTTTGTCGATTTCACTTTCACCGACATCAATCGAGTACAGCGTAGGGGGAGGTCCTTGGAAGAAATCCTTGAACCAGTTTTCATGACTTTCCGGTGCCTTTGAGATGATTCTTCCTCCTTGAACATAGTCAGACATCACTATGGTGTCATCACCTTCATCTTCATGCACTTTATCAGCAGTTTGAGCACTTTGAGAAGAACTCTGTCCTGGGGCACCCTGAGCATTTAAGCTATCAGCTCCCTTCAAATCTTCCAACTTCTTCCTCAGTTCAAGGTATCCTGCATACAAGAATCCAATACTGGCTTCATTCTTGCTCTCCTTCTCCTTTAACCTCTTGTTTTCTTCCTTTAGCTCTTTAATCTCTCCCTCTCTTCTTCTGTTTTGGGATAAAAGGAAGTTGATCTGAGGATCGGCACTTATCCGTAGATCTACAGGGAGATCACTAGCTTGAGCAAGTTCTTCAACAAGTGCTTGGTACGGACGAAAGCTTGGAACAACTGGGGGCTGACTTGAGTCAGTTGAAATGTTTATCCTCACCGGGCTGGGCTCCACAAAGGTACTTTCAACATCAAGAAATTGCCTTTCTTCATGAACTGGGCTTTGTTCATTCAGAATAGGACTTTCAGTTTGCATCGGAGTTGGTTCTTGGACATTAACCTGATCATCAGCTTGAATTGTGCGTTCAACATTTGTAGGTTTAGACACTTCCACATTCTGAGCATTTCCACTTGTAGGTTCAATCACCATCACCCCTGAGCTTGTCTTCTGAAATTTAAATCTGATAGTTCTGGGATCAGATCTCTTTCTTGGTGACGGTTCACGCACAGGAATGGGCTCTGCAAGCACATCATCTTCATCAACATTCATATCCAACTCTGGAGGGGTTGCATCACTACTTGAAGATGAGACCTAGTCATCTCTCGTTCTCTTGTTACTTATCGGGCCCAAATCTCCATAAATATCATCATCCAAATTCTCGTTCTCGGGAAAGATATCATCCATCACATTCTCTTCATCAGAAGGTATATCCCCTGTTTCCCTCTGAGACAGTCACTGGAACATCGTGATCCTCTGCAAGAGATGCATTGACTGGATGCACTTCAAGTTCGGACTCAGATTCTTCTTGTTCTTGTTCCCTTGCAACCTCAGGGAATGCACCTCTTTTCGTCCACTCGAGTCTTCCTTGAAACATACTCTTTCCTCTTCTATCTTGGGTTTGCAGACCAAAAACTCCACTATCCATGAATTTGATGTCCAGCTTCTCAATCCTTTCTTGAATCATTGGATACTTCTTCATAACCACCATATGCACGAACCTTGGAGTCATAAGAAATTGCTCTCTGGCACTCAAATCAGCATTGCCAACCCAATCCAACAGCATCATCTTTGAAAAATTAAAATCCCAGTCCAGGGCCAATGCAACAAATGTTGTCCCATGCACCTTGTTTAGCTGATCAAAGCTTGTTCTCTTGCCCAAGAAGGATTTCTGCAGGTAGTGTGCCAGACACCTCCAGTAGTGCGGCAGTAACTTTTTGAACATCGGAGGGAATTTACCTTCATACCCCAAAGACTTTGCACCTTCTAACACTACGGTCTTTGAATACTCCATTGTGTCTTCAGCTTTGTCATTAATATTCAATCCCTGGCGAATGTCTTCTTCAGTAATCTCAATCTGACGGTTTTGAACGGTAGCAGTAATTCTTGTTTTATCTCCACTTGCCCTTGCAGTTCCCCAGAATTCTCTGACAAGTTGTTCATCGATCAGCACGCTTGTCCTGAGAGCATGATTGATTTTGCACACGTTCAATCCTGCTACTAACGAGTAGAACAACTGCATGTGTCTCTCAGGAGGGTCGTCAAGATAAGCGGGTATGCAGTGATCCCTCTCAAAGTGAATCTCTTCGTCAAGCATATCTTCTGCCATCTGAAAAACCGAGACAAATGCATTAGGCTTAATTATATCAATGAGCAATTATGTTTGTCAAAAACCATCTTGAAGTTCAATTGGTTATCAGATTATCCTTTTAGTTTCCAAACATCATCAATTGAAACCTTCAAAGGAAAGAATTTGATTTTGAATCTCAATTTTAACAAATCACATTCTTAAAATCTACACATTCAAGTTTATCTTAAAACAATTAAGTTTGATAAGATAATAAAAATCATTTTGTGTTTAATTAAGTGTTTATGATTTAAAATCAAACTTTAAACGGGTTTACGATTGAGATTTTGGGTTTACGATCCAAGTTGTGGGTTCACGATCGGGGTCAAAAGAACACCGGTAAAGGTCCTGTCGTAAACACTAAGCCCGATCGTAAACATCCTGATGTCGTAAACATCAGGTCGTAACACCATCGATCGTGAACACGATCGTGAACTCCGATCATAAACGACCGATCGTAAACGCGAACAGTCATCTTCTTCATTACGCCGATCGTAAACGCGACTAGTCCGCCATAGACGAACCTGCAACTATTCACAAACACATCAAAACCCAACAAAAAGGCAAATGAACCATTATAGACTACCTTTTAAGTGTCGCAAACACAAAATCGACTTCTAATCATCGAAAAATCGACGAGAAACTTGAAGAAGAAGAGAGAAGAATGATGCACACGGGTGAAGAAAAACCGTGATTTAGGGTCGATGAATCGAAGAGGATACAGCCGATTGAGGGGTGTATAGTGGTCGGAAAGTGAATGCGCGGGTAGCGATGTGCTCGGTTTAACCTGTAGATGGTCGGAGGTGGCTGAGATCACTTTTCCGGCGACAAATGGCGGTGGTTAGGGTTTAGGTGCGGCGGGTCGTAAACGCAGAGAGGAGAGAGAGGGTTGGATCGTAAATGAAAATCGAAAATGAGGGGTGAGGGTTTTGATAATGAAAATTTTCAAAATGCCCCCTCATGATTTGTAAACATTTTAAAAAACACCCAAACCTCATTTAAAAGATAAAACACTTGAAAAATTGTTAATTTTGAAAAATTTGAGAATTGCAAAACTTCCCCTCAGACTCATACCCCGAGTATCTGATCTTGATCATAAAAAATTTTAAATTTTAAAAATTCAAAGACTTAAAAAAATGAATATAAAAAGCATAAAATTAAGATAACCTAAAACCGAGATAAAAACATACTTGCCTTGAAGCTGATGTTTTTCATGGATCAAACCAGACTTATCTTTGACTGAGGAACCTTTTTCAGCTTCTGTTACTCGACGCTCTAGACAATTGTCAGAATTTTTTGACCACACAAACTCACATCAAATTGATTTGAAGTGCTTAATTATGGTACAATATTACCGTCATGTTTAACCGTCCCCACACCCAATTGTTCATAGCAAAACCTACCCAACCTCAGAGTTTATTGAGGATTCACAAACCCCCAACTTGAGGAACCATGCAACACCGTCATGACAAACACTTATTTCTTTAATTATCAGTTGGTGATCAGGTCGGCCGCATAAGCACGCAAAGAAGACCAAACAAAATAATTATTTTATTATTTTTCTTTTTCTTATCATTTTTCATTTTTCTTTTTGTTTTCATTTTTCTTTTCTGAGGTGTTGTCATAACAGCAGAACATGGCGTGTGAGAGAGTGAATACTAGGTATAATTACCACTCTCAACCCATTTTTGCTGGGACTCAGTTTTTTAAACCATGTAAACTAGGACGGGAAACTAAACATATATAGAAGTTAAGTTTACTGCACTTACATTGATGATCATAGTTTTGGGTTGAGCTTACCGACAAATCATCTTTGAGCAATCTTTCACTTCAGCCTTACACGTGTCAGTCTCCGATTGTCTTGGACATTTATATCACTTCCTACCAACTCAAGACAAACAAAAGACTTCATAAAAACCTCAAACAGATTTTCAGATTTTCTGAAACTATAGCATTTCTTCCCCTGTTTTTATGAGGCTTTTGAAACAAAAAAACACATTTTTTTTAATTAAATTTTTTAAAAGAAACTTAAACCAAAAGTAAGCAAACATAAAAGCAAAACTATGTACAAACAGTTTTGATCAGATCATTCCTCGAAGGCAATCATCCTTAGGCCTTCAACACACATTTCAAAATTTGGACGAGGAAGGGGTTTTGTGAAAAGGTCAGAAACATTTTGATCGGAGTTTACCTTTTCCAAGCTGAATCAACTTCCTATCATAGCAATCACGAATGAAATGTACCTTGATATCTATGTGCTTGGTTTTGGAATGTTGAACAGGATTCTTGACAATTTGCAGAGCAGCAACATTATCACAAAAGATTGGAGTATTAAGAAATTCCATACCGTAGTCAGTGAGCTGATTCTGAATCCATACTACCTGTGAGCATCCAGCTGATGCTGCCACATATTCAGCTTCGGCAGTTGACTTGGAAACGGTATGCTGCTTCTTGCTCTGCCATGAGATGAGTCTGTCTCCCAAATACTGACACCCACCAGTTGTAGATTTCCTGTCAAGGTCACTACCTCCATAATCACTGTCAGTAAACGAAAATAATTGAAAATCAGTATTCTTAGGATACCAAAGTCCAAGCCGAGGCCTGCCCTTCAGATACCTAAGAATACGTTTAACAACAGCTAAATGAGAGAGTTTAGGATTAGCCTGGTAACGTGCACACACACACAACTGCATGCATGATATCCGGCCATGCTGGCTGTCAAGTACATGAGTGATCCGATCATCGAACGATACATGAATTCACTCACTGATTCTCCATCTGCATCTGCTGTTAGTAGAGGTCTGGATGCCATGGGAGTGGAGATGGGCTTGGAGTCCTGCATCTTGTACTTTTCCAGAATCTCATTCACATATTTTGCTTTGAAATAATACAGGCCACATCAGATGGCGGAGGATTACCCATGTTGAGCAGATAAGAATTTGCTCGTCTTGGTGTACGCATCAAGATACACTCCTCAGGAATCTTGACTCCAGGCTTGAGGATGATACATTCCTTCTTATTGAACAACACAGAATATTCTCGATCACAAATCTGCGAAACACTGAGCAGACTATGTGATAATTCTTCTACATAATGCACATCTGTGAACGTCAAGCTGCCATTCTTCACCACACCTTTCTTGCTGATCCTGCCACCTACTCCACCAGCAAAAGATACACCTCCACCATTGAAATCTTGAACCTCTTCCAAAAGCGATAAATCTCCGGTCATATGTCGGGAGCAACCACTATCAACGTACCAGAGATTGTTGACAGTTCTTCTCGGCTGTCCCTACATGAATCAAAGATCAGTTAGAGTCAGGTACCCAGGCCATAACTGATCTGGGCACACCCTTGGAATCAATGTAGTTGACTAACTGAAAGGACATTCCTGATTTTGATTCAGTTACACTCAAACTTTGAGCGTTGACTTTTGGTTTCCACAAAGTGTATTTCTGAGGTTTTGACACATTGGTTGAATGTTTAACAGTTGCAGGTTTCTTCTGTGGAGATGTGACCTTTTTATCTGCATGTTTCTTGACAGGTGTCCATTCAAGTTTTAATTTTGTTTGAACAACTTGTTTTGTTTGAGAAACATCTTTTGATTTTGAAATCTGTTTCTTAACCTTTGTTTTACCTTTAGGTTGAGAACACCCTTTTGTTTTGGATACCTGTTTTTCAACAAGTTCAGATTTCATCTTATCTTTTCTTTGATAAACTCCTTTAGGTGTGTAGGTCGGTTTTGGAGTTTTGGCCACATTCCATTTTTCATCAACAGGCTTTGTCACTGGAGTTTTAGTGTTTAAAACCTTAGACTGTTGAGTCTTCATTGGTTTCGAACTTTGCTTCCCCTGAGACAAAGCTTGTTGTTTCTGATTTTTGTTTCCACCTGTCATCATTTTCTGCAACATACTAGTCCGTGGGTTTTGCGGATAGTATGGTTGATAAGGTCTATTTAAACAATTTGCAGCAAAATGCCCTGGTTTTCCACACTGAAAACAATTCATAATTCTTGGCCCATTCACATGACTACAGACATATGAACGCCTTGGGTAAGATGACTCCCATTCAGGCTTATCATCCCATTTGTGTATCAAATGTTTTGGAACTTTCTCAGGTTGCGTAATTAAACAAAATTGTTCCGATTTGGATTTGTTGGTTCTGTTAAAGGTAGACACAACCTGGGGATAAGGAACAAATTCCTTGGGTTTGGACTCACGACCAGCTTTAGTATTTGGCACACGAATTTTAAAACCATTAACTACTTCATTAGAATCAGAAACATGTTTTGAAGACATAGACATCATTAATTGTTTTGACTTGGACGCATTAAGTTCAGACACAGATGCCAAAACATCGTCCTTAGGTAAACCAAAACTTGAACTACTAGACTCATGACACTCTTTAACCCTCAAACATTCAGCATCCTTCTCAGAAACATCTTTGATCCCTACTTCATCTGCACAAGAAACAAAAACATCAGAAGAACTAACATTATCGTTTAATGATTCCTGAGATGAACTCGATTCACAAGTGAATGTCACTGATCGATTCTGATTACCCGAACCATAGGTCATATGTTTCTCATTTTCTAACTCCTCTTCAGTCATGGGTTTCACACCAATCAAAACACTATCTATGGGAGGTCCTGCTTCATGCATTTCTGATTCAGATCTATCTACCTGATCCTCCTCATAGATCATACCTATTATATCTCTAGGCACAGGTTTAGGAACATTATTCTTATTCTTTTCAGAAAAACTAATTCCTATTCCTCCTTTATCCTTACCAAATCTAACATCGGTTATGCAGTTGGACAAAGCCTTACCAGCTTTAAGCATTCTTTTGTTTCTCATTTGATTCACATCTAATTTTACTTGCAACTCATTGTTCTGATGTGTAAGTTCATCTACCTGCTTCCTAAGCTCAGCAATTTCTAACTTAGCATTGTCATACAGGACAGACTTCTCAGAGGCAAGGGCTTGGTATTTCTCTATATCCAATTTCTGAGCTTTAACTTTCTCCTCACTCTTTTCCCATCTACCCTTAAACGAACTTCTAGAACATTGCATATCAAATAATTCTATCTCACTATTCTTCCAAAGTTGTCTAAGGCCAGGAATTAAACGTGCACAAGTGGGATTAGTACATACCTTTGTGTTGTCGACCTCGGCTGCAAAAGCTTCCTTGTCTTCAACCAGGTTCTGTTCTTTCTCTTCTGACTTTTCCTCTGTGACCATAAATGCATGCTCCTCCTCATCATTATTCTCCATCTGAGCAATCATAGTACCTGTCAGACTGAGTTCCCTTACCTGCGAAGCCCATTGATACTCTCCACAGTCCTGCACAACCAAAGCCTTTGTCTCTGCTTTCCCTTTACCATCTCCAGCTTTCTTCTCTTCTGGTTTCTCCCTCTTTGGCTTGGTACACTCTCTTGCAAAGTGCCCGTACTCATCACAATTGAAACATCTAAGCTTGCTCTTATCAAAACCCATCCTTATCTTGTCCTGATCCTTCCATACATTCCTTCCAGTTTTTGCCATAAACTTCTTAGCGCGGAAAACTGCCATTGCCATTTGCCAGGAAACATCAAGCATTTCCACATCTTCAGGATTGATCTGGTTCAGTTCTCCTGACAGCATATCAGTAGGCACCAATGTTCCAGCCATAAGTGCATGGTAACTGTTCATAAATCCCATTCCAAGGGCAAAGTTGGGATCATTGGTAGCATTAGCCTCATCAGCGTTGACCATTCCACTTGAACTTGCTTGAGATCGTGCCACGAATGCAGTTGACTTTCTGTTAGCACTTGAATCATTTCCAGACGAACTTCCAGCTTGCTTTGACCCTACTTCTTCAGATAAGAGAGCCTGATTCAGTTTTCCTGCCATACTGAGTGAACTTAAATGATTCAGCTCTCTCTGTTTATCATCAATCAGCTTTGACTTCAGTTTGTTAATAAGCTCATCAACAGTTAACTCATCCAGCTTGTTGTTATCTTTAATGATTGAAATGTTGGTATTCCAGTTCTTGGGTAAACTGTTCAAGAGTTTCAGATTCTTATCCTCCTGTTCGGGTTCAACGTCGTAGCTTGACATCTCAGTAATTAAGGACACAAATCTTTGAACTTGAGCTTCAAAGGACTCTCCTTGAATGTGATTGAACAAATTGAACTTCTGCTTCAGCATCTGTTTACGGCTTGCCTTGATATCGGGATTTCCTTCATATGCAACCACCAGAGCATCCCAGAGCTTCTTTGCAGTCTTGTACTTCTTAAACCCTTGAGCAATCTCCGGAGTCAACGCCATTGTCATGATAGCATACGCTCTTTCATCCTTGTTACACTTTTCCCAATCATCATCTGAGTATTCTGCTTCAGTTTTCACCACTCCAACCTTTCCTGCTTCAGTGTGTGTGGGAATGAACGGTCCATTGACAACCGATCATCTGAGTATTCTGCTTCAGGTTTCACCCTGGAAAGGAGTTGTACGTTTCGGGAAAAAGGGGAAGTTGGCTCCTCGTTATGTTGACCCTTTCAAGATTCTTGAAAGAGTTGGGAAGGTTGCCTACAGGCTTGAACTACCCAAGAGCTCGAAAATGTTCATCCAAGGTTCCATGTGTCCAATCTTCGTAAATGTTTGGCTAACGAAGATCTCCACACTCCATTGGAAGAAGTTCGCATCGACGAGACAATGCACTTTGTCAAAAACCAGTGGAGATTATGGACCGAGAAATTAAGCAACTCAAGCGTAGCCGTATACCGATTGTCAAGGTCCGTTGGGAGTCTAAACGTGGACCATAATTCACCTGGGAGCGTGAAGACCAAATGAAGACCAAATATCCGCATTTGTTCGAGCAGTCTTCTCAAGGATAATTTCGGGACGAAATTTCCTAAAGTAGGGGAGACTGTAACATCCATGGTCTATCCATTCCTATCGTACCCGATTCATATTTCGTTTCAATGTAATTTCAAGGATTTATTCATTAAAGAAGCCAATTTCGTTTTATATATGATTTCCATATATAATTTTTTATTATTTCAAGTTATCGCGAGCTTTCGATTATTTTAAGTTAAGCCAAGACTTTAGTATGCTATATATGTGTGACAATTGTGGGCAATACTAGTTACGCAGACAATTGAAGCATAAAGTGTGGTTGTACAAAAGTTCGGGCTAAAACGGTAAATAATGAAAGTTTGGGTCATTTATGTAATTTTAACAAAGTCGAGATTATATTTGGTCATTTCACATGTTTCAATTTATTATGTCATGATATTACAAGTTTACAAGTATGTGTCACACATTTAGAAATGTCTATGGTAGCAAATAAATGTCTACATGTTGCTGGAAAAATTAATAAAAAAGAATTGTAGCTGGCAAGGTTCAAACCAGGAACCTCCATGTTAAAATCCAGCGCCCAAACCACCCTCCCAAATTGCCTTTTTGTTATAAACCTCGATGCCTGGTTTATTTATGTTGATACACGGTTCCTGATCATCATGTGAAGTATCGAATACAAGACAAAGCGTACAAGATTGCTGAGGTCCGAACTCCCAGCGAACCTGGAGTTCGGACAGCTCCGAGCTTGTGGCCGAACCTGAGGTTCGGCCAGTCGTATTTCAGCTTGTATAAATAGTTCATCTTGTATAGAATTGAGTAGCTTCCGTGTCATATTCTCTAAGTGTACTCTGTGGTTCTCTCAGTGGTTAATACAAGTCTTTTGTATTTACTCTCTGTGTTTCATCTCGTATTTC
>JBCNJP010014586.1:0-10779 GCA_039602395.1 Deinandra increscens subsp. villosa | reverse complement strand
TGTGTTCAAATCACCTGGCAATTGTCTAGAGCGTCAAGTAACGGAGGCTGAAAAGGGTTCCTCAGTCAAAGACTCGTCTGATATTATTAATAAAAATTATCAGCACCAGGCAAGTAAATATTCAATTTCTGCAGTAAGTTTGTAAATATTTCTATTTGGGGCCTTTATTTGTTTTAAATTTTTAAATCTTTTATCTGTTTTAAAATTTTTTAAATTTTTTATCTGTTTAAATTTCTTTAAAAATTTTATGATCAAGATCAGATATTCGGGGCTAAGTCTGAGGGGAAGCTTCGTAAATTCTCAATGTTTCACAAAGTTAAATTTTTCATGAGAATTAACATTTAATAGAGGTTTGGGTTACTTTTAAAGTGTTTTTAAAACTTGAGGGGCCAAAGTGAAATTATTTTTTAAACAAAACCCTCATTTCACTTGTGTTCACGATCTGTTCCATCCGCCACTCTCTCGTTTACGATTCCACCGCATAAAAAACCTAGCCACCGCTGCCCTCACCGGAAAAACGATCTCGACCATTTCCGACCTCCCTCCGTGTAAACCAAGCACTCCACAGTGTTCGCAATCACTTTCCGACCTCGAACCACCCTTAAATCGACCGATTCTCTTTGATTCTCGACCTCAAATCGCAGTTTTCTTCACTCGGTGACCTTTTTCATTTTTCTATAAATTTCGAGTCAATTTCTCGAAGATTTGAAGTCGTTTTGGTGATAGATATTCATAAAAGGTAGCTCGTGATGTTTATTATGATTGTATAAGGTGTTTGATGTGTTTATGAGATGTTGCAGGTACAACAATGGTGGCGTTCTGGTGTTTACGATCGGCTGGGTGAAGAAGATGACCATTCGAGTTTACGATCTTCGTTTACGATCGACGATTACGATCCGAGTTTACGATCACGTGATTACGATATCGTTTACGATCGGGCCAATGGCTTTATGGAGTTTACGATTAGGCTTGAATGTTTACGACTTATCTGATTTTGACCCAATCGTGAACCCATTTCTGAATCGTAAACACTGTTATTGGATCGTAAACATGGTTTAAAGATCGCAAACACACATTAAACTTTTAATGAGAATCATAAACACTTAATTTTTTTTAATCTCATCAAACTTAATTTTTTAAAGTTAAAATTAATAGTATTTGTAATGTTTGTGAAACGTGTGATTCAAAATCAAATATTTTACTTGATCGATTCAATTGAAATTTTCAGAATTTATCAAATTAAATGAGTTAATCAATTGAATTTCAAGATTGTTTCCAAACACAATAGCTTTGATGAATATGTCTGATACATTTGTCTCGTTTTCTCAGATGGCAGAAGAGATGCTTATCGAAGACATAAAGTATGAACAGGATCATTGTATGCCGGCGTATCTGGAAGACCCGCCAGAAAAACATATGGAGCTATTCTACTCTCTTGTGGCCGGGATGAACACTTGCAAAATCAACCACGCCCTGAGGTCGAATGTGCTTATAGATGAGATGCTGGTCAGAGAGTTCTGGGGTACTGCTAGAGTCAATGCTGATAAGACAAGGATTACCGCAACTATTCAGAACAGACAAGTTGTGATTGAAGAAGAAGATATCAGACAAGGGCTAAACATTACTGATAAAGCCACTGATCCAATCATATATCCGAAGGAGGAAGTTCTAGCAGGTGCTCAGTCGATGGGATACGAAGGGAAGTTTCCACCAATCTTTAAGAAGCTTCTGCCGCACTACTGGAGGTGCCTGGCACATTACATGCAGAAGTCATTTCTTGGGAAGAGAACGAGCTTCGACCAGTTAAATAAACTTCATGGAACAGCCTTCGTAGCATTGGCCGTAGATTGGGATTTCAATTTCTCAAGGATGATGCTAGTTGATTGGATAGGCAATGCAGAGCTGAGTGCCAGAGAACAGTTTCTAATGACTCCAAGGTTTGTTCAAATGGTGGTGATGAAGAAATACCCAATAATTGAGGAGAGGGTCGAGAAACTAGACGTGAAGGTGATGGATATTGGAGTTTTTGGCCTGCAAACCCAAGATAGAAAGGGTAAGCATAATTTTAAAGGTAGGCTGAAGTGGGCTAAGAGGGGTGCGTTTCCCGAGGTAGCAAGGGAACAAGTGATGGATGATTCTGAACCAGAAGCTGACGTGCCTAATGTCAATGCATCCATTGCTGAAGAACAAGACTTAACAGCAACTCCGGCTGTTAATGTGCAAGAAGAGGATGTTGTTATACCCTCCGATGAACAGAATGTAATGGATGATATTCTTGCTGGCCAGGAGATCACTGATGATGATATCTATGGGAATCTGGGGCCCCTCAACCTTAAAAGGTCAAGGGATGACATAATCGGATCATCAGGCAGTGATACAACCCCTCCTGAACTGAATCTGGATGTTGAAGATGTTCTTGAACAACCAATTCCTGCACGTGAACCTTCTCCAAGAAAGAGGTCGGATCCAAGAAGCATCAGATTCAAGCTTTCAAAGACAAGCTCAAGCATTTTGTTAGTACATCCAGCAGGGCCCAGTTCTGAGGGTCCCAGTACTCAAGAAGAAACAGCTGCTTCGAGCTCCCTACATAAACAGATGGAACAGCCCTGACGGAGACCTTATAAAAAACAATCTGCTGAGCCATCAAGAAAATAACTTTGAAGATTTTGAGCTGAAGAAAGTAAAATGGATCCAGACTGAAACTGACCCAGTGACTGGGCAGTCCATTGGTGAAGCAAGGAGGCCACCCACCAAGCGTACAAGGGTTATAAACATGTTGGACGAAGTTGAAGATGGTACACTGGTCAGGAATTTTGACTGCTTGTGTTATGATCCGACAACACATGAAGTAGTGGTGCTCTGCAAGCCGATGAGGCAATTCCGATTCTACGATCCGGTGGATCTGCTGAGATTTGGAGAGAGAGACATCAAGCTCCTAGCCTCCCAACCTATTCTCGGGGATGAAAACGACATGGAGGATGCTATACGGGTTGGTATCTTTCATGGAACAGCAAATCGGATAGTAGAAAACGGATGGTGGTCCAACAACGTGCAGAACACTTTCAGATTTGATCTGCTGCTGCCGTAGGTAGTCTAATGTTTCATGCCTAGGGGAAGATTGTTGGGCTAGATATATTTAGAGGCATGGACATTAGTATTGGGCTCAATTTAGTTTGTTTATAGGCCATGTGGGCCATTTATTTGTTTATGATTGGGCTTATTCATGTTTATGATTGGCCTTGTTTTTGTATGAGGTGGTATAAATACCACATCATGTTCACGATTTATGCAAGCTTTTCAATACACAATATCCAAGTTTACGATTTCTCTTTAGTTTGTGTGATTACGATCAGCTTCAAGCAAGTAGGTTTCTCATTCAAGATTCAATCTTAATCATAGATTTAATCTATTTCTTCTACTTGTTTCTTGGATCAATCGCATTTGAGGATTCCGCACTCATTTGCAATCATATATCGTGTTGTCGGTTTGATCTCGGACCTACAACAGGGTAATCAGTCTTCCTCGGCTGCTCGTCCACTTTCTTATGACGGTCATTAGTCTTCTTCTGGCTTCCTGGAATGGAAGGAAGAGGAGGAATGGAGGACGATGTAGAGGCCGAAACAGTTTTCTGTTGGTTTGACATTTTTGAGATTAGAGATCAAATGAAGTGAATAAGGTATGGGATTTTGATAAGATTAAGCACCACTTGCCCCACGGTGGGCGCCAAACTGTTTTGGTCAAAAATTCACAAAGGAATTTCGTATTCCAAACTTAGAATGTGAGGTAGTGTGCTTGGTAATATGTTCGAAATGTAAAACTGAACACAAGGATGTAACGAGGGAAAAATCCAGGATTCTTCGAGTTGCCTCTAGGAATCCTAGCAAAAAAACATCGGGAGCCGGCCTGAAGAGCCCGCTACCACACAATTTTATTGATAGGAAACTAAAAATTACAAGTGTTCTGGAGGTTTGATCGATCAGGCTAAGTGTTACAGAGATCGTATGCTATCAGAGCTAATGTGAGAGTGAGTTGTGTGTCCCTAAGTCGATCAAAACCTCTATTTATATAGTTACAAGGTAATAACCGAAAGTGCTAAAAATAAGGGATTCCATTCCCAAGTCTTTGTGAACGTTAGGAATTAGTTATGGCACGTTCTTTAATGCTTGACCTGGTCTTTAGCCTTCAATTAAACGTCCCTTTAAGCCTGCAATTAATTAGGACACGTGGAGAATTGAAACGGTTAGTCGATAACTGCATTTCAGGATACCGAACCTGTCAGGATACTGAACCACTCGAGCTTCCGGCAAGGATCCTGAAATAAAACAACCAACTGTCCTATATTTTAGAGATTCTCTCCATTAAGTCAATATGAACGTTGTGGACCACTTATTCCACGTTCTTTAGTCTTTGTCCGAGTCTTTAGGCTTGTTTTACACGTTTTCTTTACCTGCAAGCAAATAAATACGAGGAACAACATTTTAGTTAGTCGATAACTGTTATTCGGGATTCCCAAACCTGTCAGGATTCTCAACCCGTCTGAGGATACTGGACCATTTGAGCTTCCCACGAGGATCCCGAAATATCAGCCCAAACAATAGAGAAGCAGGCAATTAAAAGTGTTTGTGCTAAAACGAAAACTACTAAATCTGGATGGGAGGTAGGTGTTGGACCAGTTTTAAGGAAAAAAGATAGTTGGATGACATCATCAGGATCCGAAGAGTCTCAACCGGCTTCAAGTGAGACTAAGAATCTTAAAGATCATGTTGTTGAACTCGAAGAGAAGCTGAAGAAGAATACGGAGGAGCTGGATCAGAATAAAGAGAAACTAAGACAAAGCGATGAGAAGTACGAGAGATTGGAGGGGTATATAAGTACAAAGTTTGGGGATTTTCAAAGCTCGATATCAACACCTTTAGGTAGCGAAGCAAGTGGTTCAGGTGCACAACTCAACGAATTTGGCGATGGTGATCAAGTCTAGTAAAGACAAGCATCCTTTAAAGTTTAGTAGTTGACTTATCTAATATCTTAGAGTTGGTAGTTTGACTTTTACCTTTGCTTATGTTTGAACTTATTGTTTTGATGTTATTGTTTTAAGTATTTTGTGATAAGTTTCCTACTTTTTATTGCATTATTCTTGTACAAAATAAACTATATAGCAATTGTGTGAGGAACTATGTTTCAGTCCTAAAAAACTTCAAATTCATATTTGGGACTGAACATAGATAGTTTCAATGTTTATCTTTTCAGTCCCCAAAATAATCACAATAAAATAAAGATATTATATTAGAGACTATTTTTCAGTCATTGAAAAAACATACCCAGGACTATTTTCGAAGACTTTTTTTCTAGACTCTAACTGAGTTTATTGGAGACTGAAAAGTAGATTTATTAGAGACCGATTTCTAGTATCTGAAACATCATATCGAAGACCGAATCAAGGCGAAATATATATAGTTTAAAGGACTGATTTTTAGTCCCTAAAAGATGCATCTGGGAGTGCAATATCATAGTTTTAAAGACTAACTTTTTAGTCCCTAAAGGAGAGTATTAGGGACTAAAATCCTAGTATTAGAGATTGATTTCTAGTATCTGAAACATCATATCGAAGACTGAATCAGGGTGAAATATATGTGGTTTAAAGGACTGATTTTTGGTTACTAAAAGATGCATCTGGGAGTGAAATATCATAGTTTTAAAGACTGACTTTTTAGTCCCTAAAGGAGAGTATTAGGGACTAAAATCATATGGTACCAAGTGATATACCAAGGACTGATTTTATATGTATACGAGACAGAATTTTAGTTCTCGATGGTCCCATGCATCAGGGACTGATTTTTAGTACTAATTTGTTAGTATTAGATACTGATTTGTTAGTCCCGGGTACCCTGTTTTTTTGTAGTGATCTAGCAATATATTCTCTGAGCGGCTCATCTGGTTTCTGAACTATTCGGTACAGGTCACCTGTGAGCTTCTCAAAGGTTCTGCTTCAAGAAAACTGATTATTAAACATGTTAACTAAATGAGAAAATGACGTAATAGTGTTAGGATGGATGCTCAGTAGCCATTTCAAGGCTGGTCCTGTTAAGGTTGAACCAAAGCCTTTGCACAGATAGGCTTCTTTGATTTCTATCGGAATGGGGTTGATCTCCATACACTCCCTGTAATGTGCCACGTGTTCTTCAGGATCTGTAGTTCCATCGTAAAGCTTCATTCTTAGAGTTTGAAAACATTTCGGGATCTCCACTTGAGAAATCGGCCAAGTAAATCTAGAGATCTTGTGTCTTTCCAAAGGAACCTCAGGAATAGGTTTCAGGATCCCTGGAACATTTGGGCTGTGTTTGGCGCACTAGCTGAAAAGCTAGCTGCTAGCTGATAAGCTAGCTGTTAGCTGATAAGCTAGCTGACAAGCTAGCTGCTAGCTGATAAGCTAGCTGCTAGCTGATAAATTATAAGCTAGCTGATAAAAAATAACGTTTGGTAAAAACTAGCTGATAAACTAGCTTAAAAATATAAAATGACATAAAAGTACATGTCATAAATGTAAATAAAGATATTTATTTATAAGTTAGGGAAGGGTAAACCTGGAAATATTATAAAAGCTAGTTGAAAAGCTAGTTGAAAAGCTACTCCAACTAGCTTTTCAAAAGCTAGCTTATAAGCTAGCTTATAAGCTAGCTTTTTGACGTTACCAAACGGGGCTTTTAAAAAAAGCTAGCTTATTAAAAAAAGCTCCGTTTGGTAACTTCAAAAAGCTAGCTTATAAGCTAGCTGATAAGCTAGCTTATAAGCTAGCTTATGGCACGCCAAACACAGCCTTGATATCATCTCTTTCAACTTCTGGAGTTCCCTAGGGATACTTGGATGAATACCTGCATCATAAGGAGCACCCTGGTTAGTAACGACAGGAATTGAATTTGACACATTACCAGGGCAAGGATTCTGGACTGGGATCTAGGGATTATATCCATAGCTCGTTGGGATGCTCGGCTCCGTAGTGGCTGCTGCTTGCATGGGGATGAAGTCACATCATGTACATCTGAGGATCCAGTCTTCAAGATTCCTGCAGAAACAAAAGGGTTAGAATGTTGATATCCTTGAGACGGTGTGGTTAAGGATCCCAATGATAGTGGAATCCAATGATCCCTGGAACGCGGCTGCAAGGATTCTGGCGGGACGGCTCCAGATAATCCAACATTACTCCCTGCATATCCAGTGGCTTGGGAAGTCATTGTAGGGGCCGTAGTGAAGCCTGGTGCTGATTTGTAATTATAGCGAGTTGGATCTGAGGATCCTGAGGCATTGAAGTCAAGGTTCCTGGGAAACAGAGGACTTCGCTCCTTCGCAGGTTTCTTAGACTTCTTAAGCTCCTCAATTTCCTTCATCACCGTTTGATTAGTCTTTTCTTACTGATCCATCTGATTTTTCACCTGTTTAATCAAGGAAAACAGATCATTGTTAGTAATAACATGATTAACAGATTGAACCTGGGATCCCGTGAACACGGGATAATCCATTCTCTTCGGCTGCTCATCCACTTTCTTCTGGCTTTCCGGAGTGGAAGGAAGAGGAGGAATAGAGGATGATACGGAGGCCGAAACAAATGTTTGTTGGTTCGACATTCTTCAGATCAAAGATCAAATAAAGTGAACGAAGTATGGGATTTTGGTAAAATGAAGCACCACTTGCCCCACGGTGGGCGCCAAACTGTTTGGTCAAAAATTCACAAAGGCATTTCGTATTCCAAACTTAGAATATGAGGTAGTGTGCTTGTCAATATGCTCGAAATCTAAAGTTGAACACACGTATGTAACGAGGAAAAAATCTAGGATCCTTCGAGTTGCCTCTAGGAATCCTAGCAAAAAAACCTCGGGAGCCGGCCTGAAGAGCCTGCTGCCTAGCAATTTTATTGAAACGAAATAAGAATTACAGGTGTTTTGGAGGTTTTATCGATCGAGCTAAGTGTTACAGAGATTATATGCTATCAGAGCTAAAGTGTGAACGAGTTGTGTGTGCCTAAGTCGATCGAATCCTCAATTATATAAGGATTACAATAATAACAAACTATCCGGGATTCCTGGGATCCTATCGTCCAACTAAATAACCATTAGAGCCATCTTCGTCAACTTGGTCCACGCTGTCATTCAGCTGGAACTTGAATCTCGGAGGTAGTTGATGACTTCAACGGTACTTGGTCAAATAAATACATGGAAATTATAAGGGTTAGTTGAATAAAACAAATCAGAATACCTGAACGAGTGGGATTCCCAGACGGTAATAGGATTCCAGAACTATGTGAGCTTCCTGCAAGCATCCTGAAAATATACACTCAACAATGAGCATATTAGCATGTTTGGTCTCTTTTATTATTGCTTGTTGTGATTAAATCACTTAGGATCTGAAAAGACGTTGGCGAACAGATCGGCCTAGCCTCAAGTCAAACGGTAACGAATACGATCACGAAACGACATAAATAACAATAGCTTTTCATTGATCGGACAAACACGAATACAATAAGAAGCTATTACAGAGAATATAAGGCTTTACATCTAAAATCACTCACACTAGACCACACGTTTTACAAAATCCTACACCAATTACATATTTATACTAAGACCATGTCCATAATTGGACCAACCCACGAACTACCACTTTGTGGCTTGGTTCGTGACCAGTTAGAATCTTCAGGTGTTTTTTTCGTTCTGATCCAACATTCGCCGTTCTATGTTCTAACATGATTGAAGAAAATTGACCTAAATGGTGATATAGTTATTTTTTGAGTTGACTTTTGTGAGTTTATGATCAAATGCATGATTGGAGAACTTCTACATTATCTTGTACTTATGATTTGGGGCTGATTTTGCAAGATATTTGTATTGAATTGATGTGACCATTTCGTTTAATGCAGTAGGTGGTTGTTTGATGTTACCGGTAGGTTAGGATACTTGAGAACTTAGGTTTTGACCTTCTCGCGCGCATTAGGCATTGCTTAGGTTTCACTGATCCCATTTTAGTATTATAGCATGTTATAGAACCCATATAGAGAGACCTCTCGAGTGGGTGGTTTTCTGTTCCATGCGTATCCGACTAGCTTTGACCGAAGATGTTAGATCAGTTAGCATCCAGATTCATTTGCTGCCCAGACTTCAGTTTAGGATTGCCTAGATAGCGAATATGTGTCTAGAGTGTAAGTTATCCCGGTAATCATCCTTAGTGGGTCATGTGAGATAGTCAGATTATCATTCATTAGACAGCCCAAAGGATTCCCTGCCATGTAGCACCCCTTTTCCCATATTGAGTTATTTAGATTCTGTTACTTTGTTCCTTAGTTATTTTAGTTACTTTCTTATCGGTTTCTTTGCTTATCTCAAAATCAAAATATTTTAGGTTAAATATTAGCAAAGTTCGTATATCGAGAGCCTGCATTGCGTCCATGGATTGACACTCGGTACTTACTGATATTCTATTACACTCGATGAGTATACTTGCCCTTTGTGTGTAGTTGGTCACTCGATAATCTACCATTTTAAAACTTGACCCGATTGTCACAGTACACATACTAGACATCAAGTTTTTGCGGAGCATCTTGTATATAATTTAAATAAATAAAGTCCCTCATTTAAACACTTTTTCAATATAAAAATATAAAAATTTTATGCTTAATTGCTTTAAATAGGAAAAATTAGGTTTTTTTATGATTATTTGATAGATTTTTATAATAATTTCCACATTTTAATGAGTTTTAATTGTAAAATTATTTTAAATATAGTTTTTATTATTTTTAAAATGTGATTTCTTGTGGTTGGTTTATTCACGGTAAATTTAGAAGCAAAACACAATTTACGGGAGTTGATTCGGAGTTTAGAGCAAAAGTTATGAAAGAAAAAAAAAGAAAAAAGAAGAAATTAAATGAGCAGCACAAGCCTAGTTCATTGTATTCTCGCGGCCCAGCGAGAGGCCCAACAGCAGCCTAGTCCATCATGTAGTAGCCCAGCGCACAAAAGAAAAAGAAGAGAAAAATTTTGGTGGCCACTGGAATCGAACCACTGACCTCCAGTTTGCAGTCTAGGAACTTTACCACTAGGCCAACAACTCAACAACTTACACATGTTCATATCCACCTTTATCTGTCTTTTATCTTCTTCCACGCCAGGCCCAGTTTCTCGGCCCAAACCACCTGATGCTTCACATATGCGTTTTTTAGCATATAAAAAGGATCGCAGCCGTCATTTGCAGCTCTCTAACCCCCATATACCCTAGAAAATGGAAGATCAAGGCTCAAGATCAAAACTTTTAGAGAGGAAAATTGGAGATCTTCACATCCTCGGTTGCTATTTGTTCAATTTAAGGCTTATTTTCCTTTCCTTTCTTTGTAAATCTGGTTGATAATCATGTCAAATTGGGGTTTTCTCTGTTTGGATGATGATTATTGGCTATATTTGTAGTGTTACTGGGTATTGGATGAATTTGGGCATGATTTGACTTTTAGTTTGACTATTTTCATGTGATTTGATCTTGTTTTCTATTGAATCTGAATTGGATCTGTAAATTTGAGCATATTAGCATGTTTGGTCTTTTTTATGATTGCTTGTTGTTATTAAATCACTTAGGATTTGAAAAGACTTTGGCGGATGGATCGGCCTAGCCTCAAGTCAATCGGTAATGAATACGATCACAAAACAACGTAAATAACAATAGCTTTTAATTGATCGGACAAACACGAATACAATCAGAAGCTATTGCAGAGAATCTCATATTTTCACCTCAGAAAACACACACACT
>JBCNJP010014585.1:0-10779 GCA_039602395.1 Deinandra increscens subsp. villosa | reverse complement strand
TTGGCCCAAGAGCTAGCCACCCCAACGGTGGCTGCCTAGCTTAGCAATATATATATATATATATATATATCAAAGGGTATTTGATGCAATAGTATGAGGGTGATGGTTAGAGTTTGTGGAACCTTTAGGTCCCAAGTTAAAACCTGACTCAAGAGATTTTTTCTAAGTGGTGGTTTACTTCTTGATGATATTCCTAGTGAGTTAAGCCTAGAGTGTCAAATTCAGTGTGAATGGTTATAATCTCGTCTTATAAATGTTCACTCGAATATTTGAGATTTATGAGAGTTTCAAACGCCGTTTAACGAAAAAAAACTAATCAAAAAAGTACCCAAGGTCTGCGATGTGGGTGGGCTTGGTATGAGTGAGATATAATGTAGAAAAAGCCTCGTAAGATACTAATTTGAATCAAATCTTTAATCCTAATAAAGCAATAAGATGGTTGCCACATGACCTTTTTCTACGGTCTCCATATTATTTCAACTTTTCAAAAACAAAATTGAACCTTACATTTAATATATTGTAAACTTATATTAAATGTAACGAGACTTCAAATCTTTTAGAATTTCTAAACTTAAATTTTGAAAAATTCATATTTAAAATTTTTATTATTTTAACTTATATTACATTTAATAAATATTAGATATATTATTAATATAATGTAATTGTGAGAACTTTAAAACTTCTAAATTTATATTTTACAAAACTCAAATTTTGAATATTTATTATAACTTTTCACATATGAAGTTCAACAATATAATTAATAAATTTCTAATTTCTAATTTCTAATTTCTAATTTCTAATTTCTAATTAAATGCATTTAGTAAATTTTAAATTTCTAAATAAATAGTTATTGTAATGGTCAACAAATACTTATTGATATATTACATGAACTAGCCACTTACCCGGGTAAATACCCGGGCCTAAAACATAAAAAATATATATATATATAGATATATATACTATACAAAAATTATTATCGGTAAACCAATATTCAATAATAATAACAAAAATTCAATAACAATTACAAATTTGAGAAGACATTACGCTTCTTGTTCTCAACAGCACGTGGCACACAATTGTTGGTTGTCTTCAGCTTTTTAATATTCACTACTTCTCAATAATCTCTTATGCGTATATTATGTCCTTAAATATTCAATTAAACACACGACAAATAGTCAAACTCCTGTAAATGGTTGTTGCATAAGAAGACAGTCAAATCAACAAAGTTGATGTTTCTGAATCTTACACAAAGAAGAAACATTCAATTAAAACTATTTAGTGATTCAAATTGAAAGAAAAGAAAAGACAACATTTCTGAGAAAACCAAAATCAGTTATCCAAAATCAAAGATGGTTACTTGCAATTTTGGCTTGAGACATTAACGGAATTCTTCATTGTCCTCTTTGTTTATTTAGTCATCTCCTATAGAAAGAATGGGTTGCACCCATTAAAACAGAAATGATGAACCGCCATTGAAAAACACCCAAAATATTTGGAAACCTAATTATCTTTTGTGAATTGCTTGAAGATTAAAGAAAATGTAATGTAATTTGATAGCATGTAGTGCTCAGTTTTGTGAGTTTCCTATATCGAAAAGTTGGAGTTGAAAGAAAACACTACATACTTCTGTTCTTTATGTTTATTTTTTCTAAACACAATATAATTGAGTTTTAAGCTTTTATATCCTTTGTATAACTTATTGACTTCCATATATAGTCATGGGTTTCAAACTTACAGATCTCTTATTTACTATTTCAAAAGACTAATTTCAATCTAAAGCAAAAAAAATAAAACCTTGAATCGTCAATCTCCTATATCTGAACTTTCAGAATTGTTCAAAATAGAAAACATGGGTTAGAAACAAAAGCTGAATCCCTTGAACCTTGAAGGATTGAATCTCGATTTGCAATCAAATGTGGTTCAAAAATTAGTAAAGTAAATTTGTAAATCATATATGGAAATTAATAAATTAGAAATTCAATTGTAATTAAAAGTTACTAAAATTATGAAAATTAAGTATTAACATTCGAATTAATTAGTAACATGTTAATTTAAAAATTAAAATAATAAATGCCAATTAAATATAAACAAAAATATATATTTTAAAATTTGCTAAAACTAATAAACTAAGTTGAAAAGTTAATTTTTTTTACTATGGAAATTAATAAATTTGAAACTCAATTGATATTAAAAGTTGCTAAAATGGAAGTTAAATATTAATATTTGAATTAATTTGTAACAGAATAAATTTAAAAATTCATATTATATAAACAAAAATATATATTTTCAGACTTGCTAAAATTAATAAACTTAATTTGAAAAGTTAAAATTTTGATTAATGGATTTCAATATTAAATGTTAATTTCCACAATTTTAGCAACTAATTTAGTTAGTAAACCATATTTTCAAAATTCAACTATAAATTCGATTTACTAATTGACGTTTCAAATTAAAAAAAAATTATTAATGCAAATAGTCAACTTTAAATTGTATGAATTTAGCAAATAAGTTAGTTACTTATTTATATTTTAAATTTCAACTTTAAATTTAAGTATAAATTTAAGTTTATTAATTGAGTTTTCTAAGTTTATTAATAATTCACATTTTTTTAAAATATTATTTCGTAAGATTATCACAATTTATAAAATTCACTAAAACTAATCTATCTATCTATCTATCTATCTATATCTATATCTATATCTATATATATATATTATATAAAAGAAAAGATGGATGCTTGAGGTGGCATCACCACCACAGCCCTCCTCAGCATCAATTTCCCGCCTAAAACCACCTCCTCTATTTTTCACACGGATCTTACGAAGACCCACCCTACTGATTGATCCCTACACCTAAAAACCCTAAATCCCGTATCACTATCTCATTCATCCAAGAACAATCGAGCGATCCGACGATTCATCTTCTTCGGGATGTGAATCATCGAAGAACAATCGGTATGTGTTTTCTGACCTTGATTATCTCATCGACTTAATGTTCAGTTTCTTGATTGTTTTGATATACATCAGGCACAATATGAGTTCTTTAATCGCCGCTGCTTCAATTCCATATCTAATTTGGAATGATTTCATATTGATAGTGCGAGAAACGGCTCGAACAGATCTTTGGATATCCGCCTCATTCATCTTATTTTCCCCTCTCGAACATACGTAATCTTGAAGCAGTAATCAAGGATCTCGCTGCCTTCATCTACGAAACCCAGATCTTCAATCCATCAATTTAGGTAATGCTTCTTTTAACCTTCATCATCGTCATTTTCCTTGATTCTTTGTGTGTATAATCTTCCAGGCTAATCATCATCTGATTAACCTTCATCATCGATTTTTTTTTTTTGTTTAAACACTAAACAGGCATGTGAAACTTTCATATTTTCTTATTTAGATTTCTGCAAGCATTTTGTTGTTGGGTTTCTGGATCAAATTTGATTTGCGTTTTGTTGTGCAGGAAATTCATTTGCCCTCATTAGTTTTTTGTCTAAGTTATGTATATCTTCTTTTTAATTGGTGCTACCAAATTTTTTTTTGATGGTTTACAGAGGCAATATGCATATGTTAGGTATCTTCAGCCTTCATTCTTAAGCAATTGTAATATATAATTTAATTTAACCATGATTTATTTTTTATCCCATCGACTTTAGAATTCATATTTTCAAGCTCAGGAATGAAACTTAAATTATAAAACTAGAAGATTTCTAAGATTCAATATTGTTAGCAACTTAGCATACAACATAGCATACATGTTGCATTCACAATTCTATGGAGTAACTCAATATTAATTACCTTATTTAGCTTCTGAGAATGTTCATTACTAGACCAGGACACTCCATCTTATGTATCTGTAATGCATGATCCAAGGTCGCGTAGCAAATAGGTTTAATGAAAAGATAACTAACCGTTCAACATCATTATGTTATAGATTCAATGGACTTCGAAACCAATAAAGTTGGTGGAAAGGGTGGCAAACGAGTGAACACGATAATTTGTTAGGTTGTCAATATATATTGATATTAATATTCATATCCGAATGGGTGAAACAGTTCAGCTGAACTAATTTGAGACATTTTTATAAATCTTTTTACAAACGAGAGTGTTTGTGGTTATCTAAATAATGTATGCTGCATCTATTTCAGAGGCTAGACAGCTATTACAAGCATAATTACAATGACTATACTTTGCATATGAAACCTATTTACAATGACTATAAATTAGGCAAAATAAAGGACTTTGAAACTGCAAAAGAGGGTATTCTTGATTGGCTCCAAACTAATAAATATGGAATTGGATGGTAAAATATGTTATATATCTAAATGGGTCAAATGGGTTTGTGTGAATATAAAATTTTATCTTTTGGTGTTTGTTTGAGTGTCTCTATTCATCTCCATTGAACTTACATACAATTAATTGCAGCATTCAGGTACTTTCGATGTGAATTCAGTCAAATTTCATCGCTCCATTATAGCTTATTGCTCTGATGTAGAGTTTTTCTGCTTCCAACTTCTTTATTTAGCTATTGAGGTAATAATTCTTATTGTTTGTTAAACAAGTTTTTGGGTCCATGTCTTCATAATTTATTTTCAGGTATGGCTTATGCTTTTGTTCATGACCTGTGATTTATGATTTTGCTTCCAATGAATCTACGTTTATACCTGATAAAACCAATGGTTACATACCGGTCTGATTTTCATCTTCGTTTCAAATTTTTTTTCTTGAAGAATAAAGAACATACTAGGTTTGTTTTTCATATTATTTCATCTCGGTTAATAGCACATCCGATTTCGCTTTTAAGTTTATGATTACAACTCATTACCTTTTGATTTTAATGTATAAAACCCAAATTTGTTCATGCAGATTAAAGAACGCTGAATACCTAACTAGGCATGTTTTTGTTTATGATTTCAACGTAGATCTCTACACACCCGAATCTGATTTGGTTTATCATTTCAACTTTACACCTCCGAATATGTTTTTGTTTGATGTATGAAACCTTAATGTGGGGTTTATGGAAATGGATTTAATTATTTATTTTCTTTTGACTATTCCTTGCTAAATCTATATTCAATACTCCGTTTACCATATTCACTGAACAATATCAACTGTATGACACTTCTATTTTAGTGGTTTTATGAATTGGTTGGAATGAGTTTATAGTAAGTATACTCTTTTTTGTACAACTTTCCATAATCAATTGTATGAAACCAACATTGAGTATTCTTCTTATAATTATGGAGCAGCTTTGTAGAACATCAGAAGAACAACATGCAAGACACTAAAGAAGGTAATGATGGAAGGCGTCACAGAAGCAAGAGCAAAGCAATTTGATCGATTTTGTATGTTCACACATGTATTCTTAATCAAACTTGATTTATTGACCATTTGATATGCAGAAGGTATGGTGATGGCCATTTGATAGCAAACATCAATCAAGGGATGCATTTTGTATAGAATTATTGCCTCATAGCCTTAAACATTACTAATTACTACATGAAAACATCCTACTAAGTACTAAGGGTGCAAGTTTGTATGAACATACCAACAACCCACAAATCTGCATCTTTGAGCAGTAAGAAAGCCAAGGCCTTCAACATATAACCACAAACCGTAGTAATTTAATCGCAGGTATTTTTTTTTAGTTTAATAGATTATGGATGTGTCATTATCCCATTCTATGTATTCTTTGTATTATTTGATAACATTTATATTCTTTTATCATTTTTTAAAATCCACCCGTGTGATGCATGGGTATTTAAGATTGTCTATAAGTCTGTATTCTCAAATTAGTAACTTTTTTATAACTGTCAAATGTTAAATTTTTTTCTTTAATTCCAATTATCAAATTACATTTATTATGATATGTTAAATTTTGGATTTATTTTTTTAAAATCCGCCCGTGCATCGCACGGGTATCAAAAACTAGTATATTATATTTAAAAATTTATCAATAGAAAGTGAAACATACCATTGATATTTGTTCCCCAAAGAAACTCACATAGCCTTCTTTCTCTATCTTCTTATCAACTACATAATTGCCACAAAACCCATTAATCATTAAAAATTTCAACAAAAAATATTAAAAAGAAACCCATAAAAGAAAAAACTTTAAAGTTTCCCATAATTGCCACCAAACCCATCTCATCTTGACATAGAGAGTCTGAGCTTAAATACTCGTGTTCTTCACCGGGAACCAAAGAAAGCAGACAATTGTTTATATCATCGACAACTTCATTAGTTGATGCGAGAACAACTCTTTCTGACCAAAAATCTCGTTGACCGAAGTTTTTAAGAAGCGTAGCATAAACAAACCCAATAAGATCGCTGATTGGATCTGATGGATCATGAATAAGAAGATCATGAGGAATATCTATATTTGACTCACCATCATTATCTCCTCTGACTTTTCCTTCACCAATATCCAAAAGCATTAAGCAAAAGCAATTGTTTCTTGTATTTCTGATGGATCGTTACCTTGAAGAAGACACATGTTTTTTGTTAACTTTAAAACCTTACACTCTCTCCAAATGTAAGAGGAAGTAAGGCAGGAAGTAACAACATCTTGATTTAAAGCGCCTTGAAGGACGAGAAGAATCGGTTATAAATCTCCACCGAAAACATGAAATGAAATATAACATAGAATAAATTCGAAATAAAAACTGAAAGGAATAATACATAAAACTAAAAAATTAAATAAATATTAAATATAATTAACTTACAAATTTTGATATAAAAAATTATGCAATGAAATATAGCATCTATTTAATAGATATAATCAATAAGAACATGTATATGTTATCAAATATTGAATTTCACGTGTATATTTATCAAATATTGAATTTCACGTTTGTAATATTAAGTAATATAAGAAGAAAAAGGTAAAAATTATTGAAGTTAAAAAATAAAAGTAAAAAGTTAAATCAATATTGTATGATTTGTATCCATATCTTCAACATACTTTGTGAAAGTAGTCTTCAAAATACAAATATGAACAAAATTTATATTAGAAAATCATATAATTAAGTACGAAAGAGTTACTAAACCTTAGAACCAACCATACAGAAACAATTTGAAACCATTTATTATTAAACTGAATAGTCTGACAAAATTAATATACAACTTTAATATCTGAAAAGGAATAATGAACAAATCACAAACACAAAATCTACTCCAAAGCTAATTCCATCCAGCCATGATACATATCTCCACACAAGCTGAAGACGCCCAAAAACAATCAACATAAGTGAAGAACAACACAAATTATATTCAAGAAATAAATAATAAAGCAAATATTAAAGACAAAAATATACCTCCAAATAGTGTGAAATGACTAAGCATCCATTTGCTGCCAATTGTAAATGAAACAAAAGAAAACTTTGAAATTATACTACTTCTGACCAGATTTCACAATAGTTTATAAAAAGTCAAAGCAATCCTATCTTCTAATAACAGAAAATTACTCTACCTACATATAATAGCATATCGAATATACATAATTACTTGACGACTTTGGAGTCAAAACTCCTAACAATCTAGATTAAAATGGAAATCAATAAGCGAGGTTAAAAAAACCAAAAAGAAATAAAACACACCTGAATGCACCTAGGAGCATATAATCCCTCATCTTCATGTCAAATAGAAATCAATCATTAATACAAAATGACTAACTAAACTGAAAATATGATAAAAATTATCAGAACCTTCTTATATATCAACAATCGAACCTGCATGTGCTTGACAAATCCTCCACTGAGAAATCACTTACTTCAACTGTCAAAACATATAAATTAGAACACGATAGATATAGTAACCATATTGACCCCCCCAAAAAAAGTCGAAACACTAAACCAAACCTGGATTAGTTGGGACCAAGGAGTTGTGGTGAGTGACTCTCCACCGATCTGTCCACTGATAAAAAATTAATAAACATCATTCAAAATGTAAACAGGTCATTATGAAGATTTAATTGAGAAATACCTCAAGAAATTATAAGATATCTCGAAAAGTGTTTCACTAAGTTATAAAAAAAATGGCACAAATATATGTAGACAGATTTTCGGACTTGATTCTTACATGGCAAGCTAAAATACCTTCTCCTCAGTTATAGCCCATATATGCAATTCATGTATAGCAACCACCTCATCTATTTCACAAAGATCCCTTACTTTAGCAATAAAGTGAAGTGAAGTTTAGAAATTAGCCAACCTTCACATTAAGAGGTAATATTGACAGATTCATTGCAAAATCCCTAAATGGGTCAAAAAAAAAAGACAGGAGATTCATACCCTCTGTAACGAAACTGATCATAATTTGAGATTTAAATACATACTTTATAGATACATACACACACATAAAATGAGCACTAAAAGTAGAACTACTGATATAGGAAGAGAATACCAACAAATGATTTTATATTAATATGTGACTTCAAAGTTTTCCATTTGTGATAATTATACACCAAGTTATCTAAAGCTAGAGATTTAGGTGTACTAACGATGAAAGATAACAATGGTATTTTGCCACAAAAACAACAATAACTGCACATTATGTTTACCTACAATTGTGATAATGCACACATTCAAGCCATTTTAAAGCTTTTCCTTCTCGAAACACCTTTGTTAAATATTGCATCCTAACCAAAAAGCAAAGAAACTTATCAATATCTGAAAAGGGCAATGAGCATAAAAAAGCACTGTGTTTATAACAGTAGACCGTTCCTGTAAATTTACATGAGAACACGTCAGTTCACTTATATGGGTGGTCAAACTCCAAAGCTTACCTGAAAATGAAATGGGCCAAGTAGGTAAGAAATAGATTAATCATCAATAAACCTAAAAAGAGAAACTGTTAATTTGGTAAATGGGCTCAAATAGCATGTACCAGAGCCGAAACGAAAACGTAGGCTCAAATAGCATGTACCAGAGCCGAAACAAAATCAACCTATTGAGCTCTTCAAAACTGTAACATAAAACATGAATATGAACAAACTATGAAAAAAATATAAGCATACAATTTTGTTTAAAACCATTCAATGAGATCCAATTAGAGGATAATAATAATAAAAAAACAACATATAAATTAATAAATCGATTCAAACAATAGAGGTTCTCAGGGGCGGACTTACACTATGCCCAGGGGTAGCGTCCGCTGCCCCTGAACTTTTACCCCGACGTGCAAATTTTTTTTTTTTTTTAGGTTTTCGGTTTTTCGCGACCCCTGAAACGAATTTTTCGCGACCCCTGGAAGAAATTTTATGGTTTTTACCTAAAAATATGATCGAAAGCCCCTTGAAAATATGATTAAAAGCCCGTTAATTACCTAAAAAAAAAATTCCTCCCTACAAATATTTTTTTAACGCTACCCCTGATTTTTTTCCTGCGTCCGCCTCTGGAGGTTCTCATCACAAAAAATATAGATTTTTTTATAAGAAAAAAATGGATGACAACATAGTCTCATGCCAATTTCTGCAAAATCCAATATGGGTAATAAAAGTTTTCTTATAAAAGTGTTACTTAATGATGTTTTCATCATAAAATTTTTTTCTATACACGTGAAGTTTAGTACTTAGATCCAAGTGAATACTTGATTAGATACAGGTAGAGCAACATATAGATTGAGCAGCGAGAGAGAATAACTTGATAGGTTGGAGCCATTAAATAACATTATTTACCTTGAAGAACTTGATCTGATGGAGATCAATCATCAAAGATTGAGTAGCTAGAGAGAAGAACTTGATCGCTTCATAAAAAACAACGATCTAGAAGTGCTTAAAAAACAATAGCAATAAGTGGATCTGTGTTCTAAAACAACGATCCAGATGAAGGATCGACAAAAAAAAAAACCCTAAAACATTAAATCGAATAAAAATCCCTAATAGACTAAATTCATGATGGAACTGAAGAATCAATATTAACAGATTTTTATGATAATATAAAGTTGTATAATGAACCGGAGTAAAAAAATTACCTTCTTCTTGGATTTGGTCGAACTAATGGGCGATTTAGTTCCTCATCGCCGCATGCCCGACTGTGAATCGAAATTACCCTAATCCTCGCAATCGCCGTAGTTGTTGCCGCTCCTGGAGGCGAAACCGACAACAGAAATAAGTAAATAAAGAGTGAGATCGAGCAGAACTTGAAGAAGATTATTTACATTACTCAAGATCAGACCGAAAAAGATGGATGCGAACGGCAGAGCGAGAGAGAGGAAACCCTAAAACAGAACGACACAAATGAGGCGTGTGGGTTGTTTGCGAGCTTATATATGCGGGTCAAAAAAATGGATACCTAAACGAATCATACCCGGATCCGCGAGTTTAGTATTTTTAACCGGATTTTAAAGAAAAAAAACCAGAAAATTACACATCAGCTTTTTAATGTGTATGAGAGTGTCACCTAGGCAAGTGTACATGTGGACAACCTTAATGGGTGCCAAATACACTTGATATGTTTTGTTTAATAGATAAGGTAGAGGTAGATATAATTAATAATTTCTAATTTCTAATTAAATACATTTAGTAAATTTCTAAATTTATAATTAAATAGTTATTGTACAGGTCAACAAATACTTATTGATATATTATATGATAAACGAAATTTATATTTATAAGGCTATTAAATTTGAACGAACTCAACCTAGGTTTAACAAAGCCAAAATTGATTAAAAAAATTACGTCATTCATATTTTTCAAATCTCTCATTATTTTTTTCTTTCATTTATCTCATTTTATGAATCTAAATTCAACCCGTATAGTTTACGGGTCACTAACCTAGTA
>JBCNJP010014584.1:0-10780 GCA_039602395.1 Deinandra increscens subsp. villosa | reverse complement strand
TATATATATATATATATATATATATATATATATATATATAGAGTGGAGTTAGGCTACATCCATCTAAAATGCTACATCCGATGCGGACGCACCTGGGGCGTCGGATCAGTTTAATCTACGGCTGGGATAAAACAAGGGTGTAATGTGTAACATTAATTAGATTTTATGCGCGCAGATTTGGAAACGAGCGTCATGAAGGGCAAAATAGTCAAATGGCGTATTATATTTTTTAATAATCTTTAAAAAACGAAATTCAAACTCGCAGGCACTAACCGCTGAAGCGAAAAATCAGCTCTCCATATACGCAAAAGATTCCACGAAATCAGTTGACGGAAAATCATTATAATCAAAACATCGATGGCGGAAATACGCAAAACAAACGAAAGTAAGTCGAATTTTGTTGCTACATTGATGATCAAATTTCACTGGAAATTGTATATTTCTTGGCGTTAAATTTCTGCTTGATTTTTTATCTTCCAGGGAAAATAAAAGAGGAAAACGATGAACCATTGAGTGTTGGGACGCAGGGAAGGAAGAAATTAATCGCTGTCAAAGGTGTATTATGTGACACCCGAGAATTTCAAGGTTAACTTCCGTTAGACAAACCCGTTAGTTACGTTATAAGTAGCTAATGCATAACTAGGCCGAATACGTCCATGACCTTTGGTTGATCACCGAACCCGCCCATATGTGTTATGTGTTTAATAATTGTCCTTATGTGCTATATGACTTAAATACATGACTTAGTATTGTGAATTGCATGACAAATTGTAAATACTTGATTATGTGAAAACTTGCCTTTTTGGTCGCCAGCGAAACTACCGGGCGAAACTATAGTGTCGCCCGGTAGCCAGCTGAACTACTCGACCAACACGAGATCAGAGTCAGTTTCGCCAGCCAGCGAAACTGCCAGCGAAACTAGCCCCTGATATAAATAAACATTATAAACCCTAGTAGCCTCATTTGCTCAAACCACACAACAACACACACACACTCTCCTGGTCAGCCGAGAAGATCACCTAAGGACCAAGATCTCAGCCTCTAGACCATCATCTCATCTCATCTATCGATTCTAGAATCATCCCGTGAGTCCTAAACCTTGAGTTCTTATGTTTACTTTGGGTTTTTATTAAAAAGCATGCTAGAATCTTCATGTTAACGCTTGAAATTGAATCTGAGATGTTGTATATGCTAGATCTATTATAAAGTTAGCAACTTTACGTTTAAAATCCAATCATGTTAGAGATTTATGCTAGTTTAGCCATTTTAGGGTTTTGAACTTGTTTTGGGTGATTTGATGATGAAACTGCATGTAAACGTGTTAAAGCTTGTTGATTTATGTTGGTAAATGCCTAGGGATGCTAGATAATGAATTGCATGTATGATCAGAAGCTGTTAGGTTGATTTTTAGGCAAATCCGTATGTTTTTCGCGACCAGCGAAACTGGTGTTCTCTGGGCGAAACTAATTAGCGAAATTGTATCTCCTTCCAGCGACACTGACCAGCGAAACTATAGTGTCGCCGGGTAACCTGACCAGACCAGCTCGAGCGAAACTACGAGCGAAATACCTGAACGAAAGTTCAAACCAGTTTCTCTGCGAAACTAGGCTAGCGAAACTGCGTCAGCAGTTTCGGGCGAAACTAGCCTAGCGAAACTGTGTCACCGGGCATTGCCTAGCGAAAGTGCTGCCCGTGCACCTAGCGAAACTGCCTAGCGAAACTAAGCTAGCGAAACTAAGACCTGACCTAAAAACCAAACTTGTGAAATGTGCTTAAGTGTATTGCCATGACTTACATGATTATGCCATGATGAAACATGCTTGATATCTGATTTATATGAACCCTTGTTTATGATCAACCATTGGTGTCGTGTGTCGGTATGTCGAGTCATAGTTGCAACGTGCTATGTTATGGGCCATAGCGACGTTAAGTAAAGATTAGACACGAAACTAATACTTAAGACCTAAACGTGTTCTAGGTCTTCGTTAAACAACAAATATTTGGATTACTTGAAGTGTAGCAGTGCAACCAAAGGTGAGTGTCACTAACCCGCTTACCGTGAGTCCGTTGGGCCACACCGAATAACTTAACGAAAAACAATGCTGAACAAACTCGAGAGTGCTAGGCACCTCACTGATAAACTATGAGAATACGGGATGCTTGGCACCCGCTTGATGAACTGAAGTGTTTTATGGGAACACTTGTGGAACTCTAAACAAACTGTATTTCTGAAACAAAACTGAAAACGTTTTAATATGGCTAGTGTAGGTTAAAGTCTAAACCATATGATATCACATGTTTTCTAAGGATACCTTATAACTTAAAAGTCCTCAACTAAACTTGTGCCATTAATTGTAAAGCGAGGGGATGTTGGGTAGATCTACTGGAGTTTGACAAACTCCGCCCCGTGGCACGGGGAGTGCACGGAGGAACAATATCAGCCTATTTTGACCGTAGTCCCGGGGAGGACACGGGGGAGGCAAAAACCGCGATGACTAGGTCCGCACCGTACGGGATGGCTCGGCCCCCACAAAATAAGTCAGCTTTGGTACAAACTTCCTTAGAGCATGGAACAACGGATTAGCTACCCGCGATATCGGTTGAGTCCTTTAACTTTACGGAACTAGTACATACCCGATGACGTGGTCACGGACAAACCATTTATAAACTGAGAATTAAATACGAGCATTGCTTTTCATAAATAAATAACTTGTAAGTATACATTGATGCAAATTATGAATATGAGATCGGGCCACTGCATGACAAGCCCACTGTGAACTCACCAACCGTTAGGTTGACACTTGCGTGGTTTAAACTTTTGCAGATCGCTAAGGAGTATCCGCTGGGGGTTGGCATGGCACTCGAAGACCTTGTTTTTGATAATTAAACTAAACTTGGGAATTATAAAACAATGAAATTGTAAGGCACGTGGTTAGTGCCAGGATAACTACTTTCCGCTGCGTATGTAATTTAAGACTTTGATTTTCTACCTTGTGTTTGAACTAACCCTGATTCGTTTAGTAATTGTAACTGTGGTTGTGGATCCTGGTCTAGTCGCGCCCCTTAACGGTATAAACTCCGTTAGTGGTATTTTAGGGGTGTGACAGATTGGTATCAGAGCCATAGGTTGCAGAGAACTGGAATCATTTTTGAAAACGATTTGGAAACTGCAACTTGAAAACCTTGGTTACAAAACGAATAAACAAATTCTCAAAGACGAAATTTTTACGTGCCAACCTGGGATACTCGCTCTGCTGTGTAAGTAAAAGATTAGTACGTACAGATATATGTATATATATATATATAAGTATATATATATAGACCGTGTCTAAGTAGTCTAACGGAAGACCTTAGGAAATTTTCACACACGAATACGAAATGCGAACGCGAATACGCGCACTACTCCGGGGAAAGCGACAACGAAACGATGCTACACGCTACGTCCTGATTTCTATTACGACGACTACGCCGACAGTGACTTTTATGGGGAAGCCGACTTTCGACGATAGTACTTACGATTTACGACGTTCGCCGACGACGCCTCGATACTTGCACGAAAAATTTTCTGGACTAATAGAGGGATAACGGGAAACTGATAAAATACATATTATGGGATATGTATAGAATATAACTGTGACTGAACATTAGCTACTTTAACTGTTCAGCAAGATGTCCGGGCGAGGAAACGGAAGAGGCGGCATACACATGACGCCTGCACAGCTGCAAGCGATGATCAATGAACACGTACAAGCCGCGGTGGCAGCCGTCCAAGCTGCATACGCCGCACAGGGTAACCATTATGCCGGTTAAGGCACAAAGCGATTATATCTTGACCTGTTTAAATTTAAAACCCGAACTATTTATGCATCAGGAAACCAACACCACTGCACGTACAAGTCCTTCATGGACTGCAAGCCGATGACGTTTTCCGGCGAAGAAGGAGCTGTAGGACTCCTCCGATGGATTGAGAAGTCCGAAAAAGTCTTCTCCATGTGTAACTGTCCAGCTGAAAGCAAGGTGAAGTTTGCTACTGGTACTTTTGAAGGAGCTGCCCTCTCCTGGTGGAACTCTGAGATTCAGATGATTGGGTTGGACGCGGCCAACAACATGCAGTGGGCAGCATTTAAGGATCTGATCATGGAAGAATACTGTCCACGTGACCAAGTCAAGAAGCTCGAGGGGGAATTTCTGAATTTGAAGATGTCTGGGTCTGAGGTTGAACACTACACTGCACGATATCACGAATATGAGGTCTTGTGCCCCTCCATGGTTGATGCGGAATTCAAGCGTGTCGAGCGTTACCTGGAAGGCCTCGCGCCTCAGATCAAGGGACTGGTGACTGCCAGCAACCCCGCAAACGTGCAGCAAGCCATTCGTTTGGCTCACAAACTTACTGATCAAGAGGTCGAGAAGGGTACTCTACCTGCAAAAGCCACTGAAAAGACTGCCTTAAGTGGCAAAAGAAAAGCTGAAGATGAAGCTCCTGAGAACTCGATGAATGTTCAAAGTGTGGGTAACAGTACTGGGAGGTCTTTCAACTCCCAGGGTCAAAGCAAGAGATCAGGGAATAACAGTAGCAACTACCGCCAGGGTGGCAATGGTCAAGGCAACTACAGGGGTAACCTGCCCTTGTGCAACAGATGTGGGAAGCATCATGCTGGTGTTTGTAGGAAGAATCATGAACTGTGAAAGGTGTGGCAAGGGAGGCCACGAAGCAAAGGACTGTTGGGCCATTTTACCCGAGCAACAGAACCGCCCCAGAAGGAACAACAACAACAACAACAACTATGGGAACAATCGGGGTAATGGGAACAACAACGGTCAGAACCAGAACAACAACAATGGGGGAGCCCGTGGCTGCTTTGAGTGTGGTGCTCAAGGTCACATCAAGAGAGACTGCCCTCAACTGAGAAGACAAGGGAACGGAAACCAGGGAAATAACGGTGGGAATGGTAACGGTGGAGGTAATGGTAATGGGAATGGCAATGGAAATGGTGGAAACGGAAATGGTGGAAATGGTAGAGGTCGAGCTTTCGTCATGGGTCAGGGTGAAGCTCGCAATGATGCCAACGTGATTAATGGTAAATTTATTTTGAACGGTTTCTTTGCTACTGTTTTATTTGATTCTGGTGCTGAGAAAAGTTTTATTTCCACTAAATTTGCTAAATTGATTAATGCTAAACCGATTGCCCTAGACGCTAAGTATGTGGTAGAGCTAGCTAATGGTAAACTTCATGATACGACTCAGATAGTTAAGGATTGTAAGCTAGAACTAGCTGGCCATACCCTAGGAATTGACCTTATGCCTTTCCCGATTGGTAGTTTTGACGTAATAGTAGGAATGGATTGGTTATCTGAGAATCGGGCTGAAATCTTATGTAAAGAAAAAGTGGTTCGTATCCCACTCGAAGGACGGTGAAGATGTTAACAGTTCAAGGCGAAAAGGGTGGAACAGTGACTGGAATTATCTCGTTTCTCAAAGCTCAAAAGTGCCTTCGTAAAGGTCACTTCGCGATTCTTGCAAACGTCACCGACTCGACACTTCCCGAGCGCAGAATCAACGACTACCCGATAGTCCGCGACTTCCAAGATGTATTTCCTGAAGATCTGCCTGGTTTGCCTCCGTTCCGACAAGTTGAGTTTGGAATCGATCTAACTCCTGGAGCCGCTCCGATTGCACGCGCTCCGTATCGTTTGGCTGTAAGTGAACTCAACGAACTTTCCTCACAACTTCAAGAGCTACTCGACAAGGGGTTTATTCGTCCAAGTTCGTCTCCGTGGGGAGCTCCGGTATTATTTGTAAAGAAGAAAGATGGAACGTTCCGGATGTGCATCGACTACCGAGAGCTTAACAAGGTTACTATCAAGAATCGGTATCCACTTCCTCGAATCGACGATCTCTTCGACCAGCTTCAAGGTTCAAGTTACTTCTCAAAGATTGATCTACGGTCCGGATACCACCAGCTTCGTGTTCGGGATGAAGATGTCCCTAAGACTGCTTTCAGAACTCGGTATGGACACTACGAGTTCCTGGTTATGCCGTTTGGGCTAACCAATGCACCTGCAGTATTCATGGATTTGATGAATCGAGTGTGCAAGCCGTACCTCGACAAGTTTGTAATAGTCTTCATTGACGATATTCTGATCTACTCCAAGACGAAGGAAGAACACGAGGAGCATCTGCGACTTATTTTGGAATTGCTCCGCAAGGAACAGCTTTATGCTAAGTTTTCAAAGTGCGACTTTTGGATCCGCGAAGTCCAATTTCTTGGACACATTGTTAATCAGGAATGGGATTCAAGTCGACCCATCTAAAGTGGAAGCTATCAAGAACTGGTCTACACCTAGAGCGCCAACCGAAATCCGACAATTTTTGGGACTTGCCGGATACTACCGAAGGTTTATCAAGGGTTTCTCGCAATTGGCTCAACCCTTGACGGCTTTAACGCACAAAGGAGTGCAATACAGATGGGGTGAAAAAGAAGAACGCGCGTTCCAAACGCTTAAAGATATGTTATGTTCCGCTCCAATTCTCGCGTTACCCGATGGAATTGACGACTTTGTGGTCTACTGTGATGCATCTATCCAAGGACTGGGTTGCGTATTGATGCAGCGAGACAAGGTAATTGCCTACGGGTCCAGGCAATTGAAGGATACGGAAAAGAATTACACGACTCATGATTTGGAATTAGGAGCCGTGGTTCATGCACTTAAGATTTGGAGACATTACCTATATGGAACAAAGTGCACAATATTCACCGATCATAAAAGCTTACAACACATCTTCGATCAGAAGGATCTCAACATGCGGCAAAGAAGGTGGGTTGAATTATTAAATGACTATGATTTGGCAATTAAGTATCATCCTGGAAAAGCCAACGTTGTGGCTGATGCTTTAAGTCGGAAAGAGTATGAAAAGCCTCGACGGGTACGAGCGCTTCAACTTACAATACATTCAGGATTACCGGATCGGATCCGTGACTGCCAACGAGAAGCTTTGAAAGCAGAAAACTTCGCAGCTGAAGCACTGCGTGGTATAGATGGCCATTCTGAAGTTAAGTCCGATGGACTCACGTACTATAATGACAGGATCTGGATTCCTTTGTTTGGAAGTCTCCGTGAGCTCGTGATGGACGAGGCTCACAAGTCAAGATACTCGGTACACCCTGGATCAGATAAAATGTATCAGGACTTGAAGAATCTCTATTGGTGGCCGAATATGAAAGCCGACATTGCTCGATATGTGGCTAAATGCTTAACCTGCTCAAGAGTCAAGATTGAATACCAAAAGCCTTCTGGTTTACTGCAGCAACCAAAGATCCCAGAATGGAAATGGGAGGACATCTCCATGGATTTTGTGACGGGATTACCTCATCGATCAAATCAACCGGATGCGATTTGGGTTATCATCGATCGATTAACCAAATCGGCACATTTCATTCCGATGAAGGAAAACGATAATATGGATAAATTGACAAAGCTGTACATCGACAAAATTGTGAAGCTTCACGGTGTGCCTAAGACTATCATTTCCGATCGAGATCCTCGATTTACTTCCCGATTATGGCAAGCAATGCAGGAAGCATTGGGAACCCGACTAGATATGAGTACAGCTTATCACCCGCAGACTGACGGTCAGACGGAACGAACGATTCAGACTTTAGAAGATATGCTCCGAGCTTGCGTTCTCGACTTTGGTAAAGATTGGGAGACTCACCTTCCACTGGTGGAGTTCTCTTACAACAATAGTTATCATTCAAGCATAGGTGCTGCACCTTTTGAAGCACTTTATGGCAGAAAATGTAGATCGCCCGTGTGTTGGGCTGAAACGGGTGAGAAAGGACTCACTGGACCGGAAGTTATCCATGATATGACCGAGCGGATTATTCAAATCAGGCAACGGCTAGCTGCAGCGCGTGATCGACAAAAGAGCTATGCCGACAAACGCCGAAAACCTTTGAAGTTCGAGGTAGGCGACAAAGTGTTATTGAAGGTATCCCCCTGGAAAGGTGTGGTACGCTTCGGAAAGCGTGGAAAGTTAAATCCTCGCTACATCGGTCCGTTTGAAATTATTGGGGAAGTAGGCCCGGTGGCCTATCGATTGCAACTTCCTGCTGAACTCGATGGAGTTCACAACGTGTTTCACGTTTCCAATCTAAAGAAATGTCTGGCTGAAGACATCGAAATAATTCCTCTGGAGGAATTGGAAATCGACGAACATTTGAGATTTATCGAGCAACCGGTAGAAATCATGGGACGCGAGGAGAAGGCCCTCAAACGTAGCAAGATTCCGATCGTCAAGGTACGATGGAACTCAAGGCGTGGACCTGAATATACTTGGGAACGAGAGGATCAAATGAAGAAAAAGTATCCTCACTTGTTCGAGCAAGCGTCCACGGAAACTCATGGTATGATTTAATTTTGGGGACCAAAATTCCTGTAACAGGAGGAGGATGTGACAACCCTAAAACTTTTTGCTTTCTTTCCCCAGCGACGATAGCAACGACGACAGCTGATGCTGCGAACGCTACGACACAAGAATAATTTTCGGGACGAAAATTCCAATTTCAGGGGAATGATGTGACACCCGAGAATTTCAAGGTTAACTTCCGTTAGACAAACCCGTTAGTTACGTTATAAGTAGCTAATGCATAACTAGGCCGAATACGTCCATGACCTTTGGTTGATCACCGAACCCGCCCATATGTGTTATGTGTTTAATAATTGTCCTTATGTGCTATATGACTTAAATACATGACTTAGTATTGTGAATTGCATGACAAATTGTAAATACTTGATTATGTGAAAACTTGTCTTTTTGGTCGCCAGCGAAACTACCGGGCGAAACTATAGTGTCGCCCGGTAGCCAGCTGAACTACTCGACCAACACGAGATCAGAGTCAGTTTCGCCAGCCAGCGAAACTGCCAGCGAAACTAGCCCCTGATATAAATAAACATTATAAACCCTAGTAGCCTCATTTGCTCAAACCACACAACAACACACACACACTCTCCTGGTCAGCCGAGAAGATCACCTAAGGACCAAGATCTCAGCCTCTAGACCATCATCTCATCTCATCTATCGATTCTAGAATCATCCCGTGAGTCCTAAACCTTGAGTTCTTATGTTTACTTTGGGTTTTTATTAAAAAGCATGCTAGAATCTTCATGTTAACGCTTAAAATTGAATCTGAGATGTTGTATATGCTAGATCTATTATAAAGTTAGCAACTTTACGTTTAAAATCCAATCATGTTAGAGATTTATGCTAGTTTAGCCATTTTAGGGTTTTGAACTTGTTTTGGGTGATTTGATGATGAAACTGCATGTAAACGTGTTAAAGCTTGTTGATTTATGTTGGTAAATGCCTAGGGATGCTAGATAATGAATTGCATGTATGATCAGAAGCTGTTAGGTTGATTTTTAGGCAAATCCGTATGTTTTTCGCGACCAGCGAAACTGGTGTTCTCTGGGCGAAACTAATTAGCGAAATTGTATCTCCTTCCAGCGACACTGACCAGCGAAACTATAGTGTCGCCGGGTAACCTGACCAGACCAGCTCGAGCGAAACTACGAGCGAAATACCTGAACGAAAGTTCAAACCAGTTTCTCTGCGAAACTAGGCTAGCGAAACTGCGTCAGCAGTTTCGGGCGAAACTAGCCTAGCGAAACTGTGTCACCGGGCATTGCCTAGCGAAAGTGCTGCCCGTGCACCTAGCGAAACTGCCTAGCGAAACTAAGCTAGCGAAACTAAGACCTGACCTAAAAACCAAACTTGTGAAATGTGCTTAAGTGTATTGCCATGACTTACATGATTATGCCATGATGAAACATGCTTGATATCTGATTTATATGAACCCTTGTTTATGATCAACCATTGGTGTCGTGTGTCGGTATGTCGAGTCATAGTTGCAACGTGCTATGTTATGGGCCATAGCGACGTTAAGTAAAGATTAGACACGAAACTAATACTTAAGACCTAAACGTGTTCTAGGTCTTCGTTAAACAACAAATATTTGGATTACTTGAAGTGTAGCAGTGCAACCAAAGGTGAGTGTCACTAACCCGCTTACCGTGAGTCCGTATGGGCCACACCGAATAACTTAACGAAAAACAATGCTGAACAAACTCGAGAGTGCTAGGCACCTCACTGATAAACTATGAGAATACGGGATGCTTGGCACCCACTTGATGAACTGAAGTGTTTTATGGGAACACTTGTGGAACTCTGAACAAACTGTATTTCTGAAACAAAACTGAAAACGTTTTAATATGGCTAGTGTAGGTTAAAGTCTAAACCATATGATATCACATGTTTTCTAAGGATACCTTATAACTTAAAAGTCCTCAACTAAACTTGTGCCATTAATTGTAAAGCGAGGGGATGTTGGGTAGATCTACTGGAGTTTGACAAACTCCGCCCCGTGGCACGGGGAGTGCACGGAGGAACAATATCAGCCTATTTGACCGTAGTCCCGGGGAGGACACGGGGGAGGCAAAAACCGCGATGACTAGGTCCGCACCGTACGGGATGGCTCGGCCCCCACAAAATAAGTCAGCTTTGGTACAAACTTCCTTAGAGCATGGAACAACGGATTAGCTACCCGCGATATCGGTTGAGTCCTTTAACTTTACGGAACTAGTACATACCCGATGACGTGGTCACGGACAAACCATTTATAAACTGAGAATTAAATACGAGCATTGCTTTTCATAAATAAATAACTTGTAAGTATACATTGATGCAAATTATGATTATGAGATCGGGCCACTGCATGAC
>JBCNJP010014583.1:0-10780 GCA_039602395.1 Deinandra increscens subsp. villosa | reverse complement strand
AAGACATGCATTTTCTTCGCTCAAACAGGCATCTGACAAGAGTTCAGGAATCTCAGATTTATGAATTATCTTTTGTTAACCTTGGTCCTGTTAAAGCGTTTAATGTGATGAGGACAAAATATGGAGGTTTTGAGAAAGTTGGAGCGACTGTGGTCGAATGCAAGAACTTTAAAAGGAACCTGAACTGCTATATTGGTGAGTATGATGCTGAGATTGTTGTTAGAAGGATGCTGAACAAGAAAGATTTTCTTCCTGATTATTCATTTGAGTACACGGTTGACGACGAGGGGAAACTTACTGCAATGTTCTGGGCTGATGGTGAATGCAAGGCCAACTATCAAGCATTTGGAGAGATTGTTTCTTTTGATGCAACCTTCAACACAAACAAGTATGGTTTTTATTCATTATCACTTGCGTGATAATGTTTATTGCATGCGTTATTATTATTATATTATGCGTGATTATAATTAATCAAATGCGTGATAAGTTGAATATGATTTTTATGTTTTTTATTATAGGTACAAGATGGTTTTTGTTTCTTTCACTGGAATTGATAACCATTTTCGTAATGTTTCTTTTGGTGCTGGTCTGTTGTCATCTGAAACAACGGAGTCATACATGTGGCTTCTTGAGAAGTTTTTGAAGTCTTTTGGATGTCAACCCAAGGTTGTAGTTACAGACCAAGACCCTGCGATGAAGATTGCAATTGAAAATGTTTTTGACCAGTGTCGTTATAGACTGTGCATGTGGAACATAATGAAAGTTGCTAATAAGGTTTGATTTTTTGCGTAATTTTTTTAGTTTTGATGTGATTTTATAGTATCATGCGTAATTAATTTTAATGGTTGCGTGATTTAATATTTTGTTCATGCGTGTTTACATTTTTATGTGTTGCGTTTTTTTTATGTATTTTTTGAAGGTTGGGCATGCGTTGTGTAATAATGACGAGTTTAAAGAGGCAATGTGTAGCATTGTGTGGACGGATTCTATTGATCCTGAATTTTTTGATGCGGAGTGGCAAAAAATTATTAATGATTCTGACCTGGCATCTAACAAGTGGTTGTATGAGATGTTTGAGATGAGAGTAATGTGGATTCCTACGTATTTTCGAGATGAGTGGATGTCTGGTCTCATGCGCACGACCTCTAGATCAGAGAGTGAGAATCATTTTTTCCTCAGGTTACAAATTCCCAAATGACGCTTTTGGAATTTTTTAACCATTATGAAGCTTCACTTGAGATTCAAAGACACACCCATCAAAAGAATGATCATGACTCCAGATACACTTTTCCTGACCTGTGGACTGAATTTGCAATTGAGGAACAAGCTGCACGCATATACACGAGGGCTATGTTTAATGATGTCCAAGATGAGATATATTGCAGTACCAAGAACTGTTTTGGCATGAATACCGTAACTGGTGATAATACTGCAAAGGTTTCTATTAAAGATCATGCTGCAATTGGCCCTGGTTTGCTGGAAGTAAGTATTATTATAGCTTTGCGTGATTTGTAATATATGCTTGCGATATTTTATAAAATGCAGACTGCGTGATTTTATGTGTGTTTATATGTTGTCCTTTTTTCATTTTTTTTAGGTTGACTTTACAAGGATTGATGGTGATATTACATGTACCTGTAGCTGTAAACGGTTTAAGCGTTATGGGTTGTTGTGCTCTCATGTGTTTTATGTATTGACGATGTTTGAGGTACTTGAAATCCCTCAAAAGTACATCATGAAGCGTTGGACCAAGGAAGCTGTACCTAATAAAGGCAAAAAAGCTATGCCCCTAAGCATTGATTCTAATTTTTCTAATGCTCATGAAGTAGACAATGTTTTGCGTGATATTATGTATTCCTATGAATATATAATTAATCGCCTATCTCTAGACCTTGAGGCCCTGTGCTCTGTAAGGGATCAAATGAAAGAAATGGCGAAGAAGGTTGATGAAGAGAATCGACCAGTTGTTCCTAAAAATCGCAGAGATAGGTTTGCTGAGATTTCAAGAGCCAATCAGCCTGTTGATGGAAGCACAAAACTTCCTGGTGGTATTAAAAACAAAGGACGTGACTCTCATAAAAGAATTAAATCAAAGAAGGAACAAGCGAGTAGCCGCGCTGGTAAAAGGAGCAGGAAGTGCTTGGTTTGTGGGCTCCCTGGCCATGATAGAAGGACATGTAAAGGTAAAAAAGTTGGTTCAGATGATGAGGATGGTGAACAGTAGATGCAGTTGCATTATTTTGTAAATACCATGGTTTTTTTCAGTTGCGTAATTTTGTAAATAACATGCGTTATTTTTTTAATGATAGTGAATATTCAATTATGCTTTTTTTATAATTTGCGGTTTTGCATACCGAATGCGTAATTGTGATAATAGTTGCGCTATTCTTTTAGTTTTTTATGTTTTGTGTTTTTTAGAGAAGTTGTGCATGTTTTGTTTATCGTTTTTGCGTATTTTTCAACAGGACCTGTTTTTTGATAGTCAAGGGTGATCGATATATTTTCATTAGAATGTAAACATTACATTTTTTGAAAATAAAGAAAATGGAAACTAAACATGCATTACACTAGAAATTGTCGATCCCTTTCAATCCCTTTTGCTTGCGTTTGTTGTTTTCCAGTGTTTAATGCAGCAGTTCCTTGATCTTCTTAGCTATCTCAGTGTCCAGCCTAATTTGTTCAGAAATGTAGGCAGCAGCATTGTCAACGAAGTCTGTTGTATCTTCTAGAATGAGCTCGCTAATGAGGTTCATATCATCCCTGACGTTATTTGAAGTCAGGATTGTTAGCATCCCTAAGGAGTTCCTTGATACTTGATCCATTAGCTTTTCATCTTCAATTTTGTTTTTAAGAAGATCCTTCACGATCTTCTTTGCTTGTGATGGAGAGGAGGAAGAAGCCATCGTTTTGTGTTTTGGTGGTTTTTTGTGTTTACAGTATAGAAATGGTGGTTTTAGGGTTTACCTTTTCATTTGTTCTGTTTATATACCCAGTGCGTTATTTTATTATTTAATTATTATTATTTTAAATATATTTTATTAAAATAATTTTAATGTTTTCATTCTAGACCGTCCGATTTTAGAATTAGGGTTTTCTACCTCTTTATATAGTGGATTTGCGTTATTTTACAGTTTTTATTTTTGAGTTGAGTGAAATATAGAATAATACATTCTCTGAAGATGGCCTCTTCGTCCTCGTCATCAACGATACCACCTTCTTCTGATATACTGAAGCAGAAAGTGCGTGATAAAGTTATGAAGCATTTCAATAAGGATGTTCTTTTTAGCGATGTTCTGAAGCAACACCTGAATGTTTTAAGAGCTGGTGTTGCTGATCATGACAAAATCATGGATGAGTTGCTTGCTATGCCTTCTTCGTCATTGCGTGATATTTCTGTTTTGTTTTTGGTTGACCTGGCTATAGCTGATGAGGACCAGGTTCAAGCTATTTGGAAGATCATGCAGCTGATTAAAGTTTCTGTTGATTTGAAGATGAATTTTCTTGCTTCCTTTGTCTAGATCTTTATGATGTAATTTAGATGATGTTGTCTTTTTTTTAATTATTAAGTTGGTTTTTAATGAAGAATGATTTTACTTTTTATGTTTGCGTTATTATCATAATGAACATGCGTTATATTGTTGTTCCGATGTTAGTCATTGATTTTTACGGTGATCAACGAGTAAATGCGTGATTATGACGTAATTTTAATGTTTGCGTTTAAATTATGATTCGTTTAGTGGTTTATTAAAATTGAGTGAAAAAGGTGAGCATATGCGTGATTTGTGTATAAAAGTTTGAGGTATGCATGTTTTTTTGTTGATGAGTAATTAAATTATGTTCAGCTTAGTGGTTTTTTATTCAGTTGCGTGAAAACGGTGAACGTATGCGTTATTTTGTGTGTAAAAGGTTGAGGTATGCGTGTTTTTTGTTGATGCGTATTTAAAGTTGTCTTTGCGTCTTTTATTTAAAGGTAAAAAGACGTTAATAACCTTTTTAAAGACTCCATGCCTTTTTTTATTTAATTAAGCGTCTAAAATAACGTTGAAGATGGGAAACAATTTAGCGCCGTCAGATCAAAAAAAACGTGCAGATGAACGGATGATATCCCTTCGCACGCTTCGCACGCAAACCGTCCTTTGTATAATAATTTTCCCCTACATACATACATATATATATATATATATATATATATATATATATATATATATATATATATATATATTTATATGTGTGAAAGTTCAAATACAAAGGGATATTTCCGTGCGAAGTGTGCGAAGATGTTAGCCTTTGATTTTGATAAATGAGTGGTCCAGATTTGAGAGATCTAATCCAGATGGTGACAATTGCTTATAATATAAAGCTTGCGTAATTATGTATAACTTGCGTGATTATGACCTGTACTTTTTTTCACAAAATATTTGGTGGCAAAATGGTGGCAAGTGCTTATGAAATAAACATATTTGGTGGCAAAATGGTGACAATTGCCTTTTTGACACCATTTTTGCTACCAAAACATATTTGGTGGCAATTTTTTTTTAAGTTCATCTTCATAAAGCTTGCGTGATTATGATATTTGGTTGCAAAATGGTGACAATTGTCTTTTTGACACCATTTTGCTACCAAAAACATATTTGGTGACAAAATTGTGACAATTGCTTATGAAATAAAGTCAATGGTCACAAATTGCCCTTTTGACATCATTCATATTTTGGTGGCAAAATGGTGACAATTTCCCTTTTGACACCATTTTGCTACCAAAAACAAGGTGGCAAGATTTTGCGTGATTATCAAGCGTCGCGCACAATATTACCCTCATTCGCTCGCACACTTCGCACGGAAAGTCTCCTTTGTACAATAACTTCCCCTATATATATATATATATATATATATATATATATATATATAGGGAAAGTATCATGCGAAAAAGCATATATTTTGCGTAAACGCGAAAACCATCTTAAAACCAACATAACTTTCATACGTTAATATATTTTTTAAAAATTTTCACCAAAAGTCTTATAATTATGTTATCTTTAATTCTCTAAAAACAAAAAATAAAAAGTTAACGTTTTTTTACTTTTTTATTTTTTTCTGTGATACACATGTGTACCACAAAAAAAACTCACATTTTAGTATGAGTTAATATTTGTTTTCTCTAAGACGCACCATATGTGTTATATTTCTGTCATTTTTTTGTGTTTTTTCTAATGATACACATGTGTACCACACCAAAAAAAACCCTCATATATGTGGTATACATTACTAGTTTTAAAAGGAAATTGCACCATTTTTTTTAGTTATGTTATCTTTATATCTAATGGAAAAAATAACACTTTATAACTTTTTTTAATTATATTTGCACATATGCACTATGTTTCATTATCATTAGTACCATAAATGCTTTAGTGTTTTTAATATGTTTTTAACATAAGGAGTGTTTTTACACATGATAATTCGTTTTTTGTGAAGTAGTAATGATGATGATACACATGTGTATCACACGTGATACACATGTGTATCACACGAAAAAAAAACGTTAATTTTTTTTAGTATTTGTTTACAGAATTGAAGATAACGTAATTCTAAGACATTTGGCGCCAATTTTATGAAAAAACATTAACGTGTGAAGAAGTTATGTAGGTATTAATATTGGTTTTCGCGTTTTCGCAATATAAATGGTTTTCGCAGAATCATTCCCCTATATATATATATATATATATATATATATATATATATATATTACTATATATAATACATATTGCCCTAAAGGGCATTTTCGTCATGAAATTTCCTTAATCCTTAAGACGCGTACTAGGCTTTATGCAGTTTGTACAAGTCTTTTAAGCATCACATTTAAACCAATTATAAACCCATCGGACCATCTACAAGGAAAAGCGTTTTGGGTATTTTGGTATTTAACCTTGTTGCCGCCCACTGCCGCCCATCTCCACCTGTTGCTGGCCATCTTCTCTCGATAGCTGCATCACCAGCCGTTGTCAAGACTGAAAAAGCATCTTGATGAGAGAGACGACATTTACCGATGCAAAATCATCATCTCTCATTTCTTCAAATTAGGGTTTATTTTAGTTTCCTCTCTCTCGCATTTCTTCAAATCCATGGCTTCATTCTGGCTCTCTCTCTATCGCAGCATCCACTTCACCGGTTGGAGTGTAGTTAATCTGAGTTCATTCCACTTTTTACAGGTTTGTCACTTCGCTGATTCCATTTCCCCTGCTTCGTCTTCATCTCCTTACGTCTTTAGGTTTGGTAGATTTGATGAGTCTGGGGCTTTCATTCATTCCAGATTATCGTCGAACACAGGAAGGAGTTTCATCCTACAGCTGCTGAGGTAAACCCCATCCCATATTTTTATGGTATTTTGGGTTAATTGCGTATCGAATCTTCAATTGTTTGGGTTATCGATTCAGGTTATCGAATGTAAATTTTGTTAACCTTTCTTCTTCTTCTTTTGCAGGTTATCGGTCTAGGGTTTCTTCTTCTTTCTTTCTATAACCAAGAATGTAAGGCACTTTGTGTTTATATGTATTTATCTTTGATTTGTCAAGACTGCATTGTATAACTCTGGGTTGAAGTAGAGAAGACACCAGGCATCTAGCTACGATTTGTGAGGTTTCGATTCTTACTTTTAACCTTTTTGTGTTCTTAATTTTATAAAACTCCCTGTGTTTGGACAATCGCGAGCCTACACATAAATTGATGCTGTTTTTTTGTGGTTTTCAGTTTTGGGTGTGAAGATGTCTGTTTCTCCTCTGTGATGTAGGTATGAATTCCCTTTTTGAGTTGTATCTGTTACATTTATTGTTGTTATGAGTTTGAGCAGCTTTTTCGAATGTGCTAGGTTTCATGGCTACAAAAACATAGATATTGAGAGCATATGTAAATTGTTGGAGCTTGTTTTGGGGTCCTCAGTTTCCCGAGCAGGTGGATTTATTCATTCAGTATCTAAACGTCAGCAGCTACACGTGTTTGCAGAATTGCAGGTTTCAACTGTTTTGGGGTCTCAGTTTCCCCAGCAGGTGGATTTATTCATTCATTATCTAAACATCAGCAGCTACACGTGTTTGCAGAATTGCAGGTTTCAACTGTTTCAATAATATATCTTCTATTTCATTTGTTATGAAACAATTATGAACTGTCAAAGTGTATTATTTTGTTATACTTTGCAGACTCAGGTTGATTATAAGATCATATCAATGGATGGGGATTTATAGATCTTGCAATGAGGTAATCGTTGGTGGTTATTGTAGCGGTCTAGGTTTATTTTTTATTGGTTTTTGTCATAATTTGATCCTGTTTTGGTGGTGAAACAACTTTTTTTTTATGAAGAATCTGTGGGTTGATTCTTACAAATCTGGGTTTATGGTTGATTCTTACCTGATTTACAGTGATTATGTATATTGTGTCATTTTGATACACTTGATTGCTTGTAATGATGAAGCATTTTTGTATAGGTTTAAAGAAAAGCTTTCTAATATGGGATTTGAAAATCAACTACTTCGCCAGCAAGCACTAATCATGTAACCTGCTGGTAAATCCATATGTGCAAGAACGAGAACAATAATTATTGAAGGTTTATAATAATTATTTGGTTATCTAAGTTGACAGCCTATGGTGGTGATATGGCAGTGATGCAATGATTAAAGGACCATTATGTGCATATCTCTCTACAAACTACTGATGCAATGATTAAAGGGCATGGAAAATTGATAGTAGTCATTTGTGTCTCATCTGAAATGGATTCATTTTTCAGGACATATGTATCGAGCCATTTCGACCACTTGAAAATCATCACAAAGTACAAGCTAGATCCAAGTGAGGTGTCGAACCTTTTTGTATGCAGTTCAATGTTCCATGGCAGCAACATTCACCACACTGAACAGGAATAAAAGGAGAATGCAACACGGTTCAAGGTCACAATTAGACTATTACGAGAATAAAGACATGATTAATGACTAATTTTCGTGTTTGATTGCATTATCTGTATCTTCTAAAAAGTGAGGGAATGGGTGTGCTTTGATCTATGAAGAACAATAGAAGATCTGAAGAACGAGTATGCATTTATTTATCTTGACCAATAAATTTTTGTATCTTTGTTAGGGTAGTTTAGTCATTAATCATGTTTTTTTATCAAATGTGGCAGGTAACTATAGAAAAGAAGAGGATGTTGGAAAGAGGGGCAAAATAGAGGGGCTGCGACTATAATATCCCATTTTTCTCCAGGTTTGAAGAGCATTTGAAATGGTAAACAATTCGAGCACTACAAAACATCTCTTGTCAGTTGTTATTATAATAGATTTCAATCAATCTAACATCAATTTTTTTAGGAATTGTGTTTATAGTTTAATGTATCTTGGCTGGTCTTTGTTTACAGGTTCACATTGTAAGTTTTACAGGTTAGTAAGCTTTCTTTGCTTCAACCTTATTGTAGCTTTTGGTAATCCTTAATAACATAAGCCACTATTCCAAGCTTTTATTATATTATCCATCGAATTCAATTTTTAAATTGTTGAAATCTTATGTGTTGGCAGGCTTTGAGAAGACCAGGAACTGGGCTGGGAAATTGGTCCATTGAACTATCACAAGTAACTTTTTTTTTTCCGTTTTCGTACACTACTACCCAAAGCTTAAAATCAGAGTTTTTGTACTGTCATAGGAATGGTGAAAATGATTTGACAACTGTTTGTTGGTAGGAATGTGTATTGTGATGGATAAAACTGTCATAGGAATATAGGATTTGGGAGGACCAAAAATCTTTTGTGCTACATCAAACAATTCATTCTAAATAATCAATTTGTAGTCTTAGGATTTTATCTAATTATAAGACATAGAATGGCTAAATCTGTTTTATAACAAAAGAAGATTGTGACATAAGTCAAATTTTGGAAGTGTACCACAATTGCTGGGATTTGGAAAGTGCATAAAAAAATTAGGAAAATACTACATATGTGGCTTCATAAGGCAATGTACCACAAGTCAATAACATGAATCTTGCTACATTAGTTATGAATCATAGTAAATGCTTTACTGTAGGAACTAATCAGAACCTTATTTAGGTACTTTATTGTCTCAAATTTTGATGCTTATGATAAATTGTGTTTTTATTTTACTAAACTGATTAGCTTCATTTTAGGTGTGCTTGCTCAGGGGATACAAGCGTTTTTACAGGCGAGCATTGCTAGAAACTTCAGATTATCTTAAGATGACTGCTTGAAGATTGACTATACTGTTCGTGTAGTGGTTTCTGCTGTAGATTTTCCTGGGCTACGGCATTCATTCCACATATCAGAGTTGCATTGGATTATATTCTGATATGTTGCTGGATAGCATGGAAGGTTCAGATGTTTTCATTTATGTGGCCGGACAAAAATTCCATGCCCACAAGTTGGGGTAAGCTACTCGATCCCCTTTTTTTTGGTATGTATTTTTTCTATCAAGATTGAGAAGCATCATGAGATCTTACCGACATGCCGGTCTTTTGTGTATAACAGTACATATGAAGGACAACACTGTGAAGGACAGCTCTACTTCTCATGAAGCTTTCAAGGGCGGAATCCCATTAGCTAACGGAGATAGATTTTTATCAAAAGCTCATCCATGAGCCTACCTGCACATATATAACGATTAAAATTAACATTTGGATATTTAGATTGAAAATTTTATTATTTTATATTTACATGCACATACATAACGACTAAATTATTATTTGGATATGTAGATTGAAAATTTTATTATTTTAAACATACCAATGTACTGGTTCTTTCCTCCATGTATGTCTATGCGTGCCTCTCTTAGTGAAATGAATATAATATTTCTATCTATCTGTCAAATGAAGCCATAGATGATAGTTAACTATATGTGATCAATGTGATATTGTACTTATAGTTAATAACGTCATACCAACTCAGTGTTTGGGAAGCAATTGTCTTGACAAAGAAAAAGAGTCATCTGGTGTGCAGAATCTCCAATAATCAGTTTCTTAGACTAATACCGGGCACGAAATTTTGTATGTCAGATGAACAAACTATTTGTTTCTCTTCATATTATTCAATTGCCATGTTTTGGTGTAACTATATTATGATTGGAAGTACTGCTATACCTCCAGGATGGCTCATCAACTCCATAATAAGTCTTTAGGCCCATCTCAAAATATAATGGTAAAAAAGGTATAATCTTGTCACAACAATACTACAGTTTGACTTTTGAGGTCAAACGCTTAAGAATTTTGGTTACTCTTGTATTGGGTTTGGGTCAAACCTTTCTTAAAGCCAATACATGTTTGCGGGTCCACTTGGCTTATATTGGCATGTATAAAAAGTACTTGTTTACTCATTTAATCAACCTAACTGAGCCGTCTATTTTCAGCAATATGGCTGATGTTTGTGAACCAGTTTCCTGGTATTCTTAGCGATGAAGAGTGGTGGGATCTTTATGGTCACGAGGTCATTGAAATGGTTATGTTTTATGAGACCCTCTTAATGTGACCTGATCAAAACTATCATCAAAACTATTATGTTCATGAATTCAACTTAAAACACTGTTTATGACTGATTGCATGGCGTACGACACGGATTGACTTCCTCACTATGGAACTCATTGACCCTCGGATTTTGATTTAAAAAGTACTATGTTATTTGTTTTAAATTACTATGTTTGTGACCAATATATATTTCAATTCGAGTGTTTGATGTTATTTGTTTGAGTTCTAAAAAAACGAATACCTCGATGTAAATTGTCGTGTCGACATAACAAGCGAACATAA
>JBCNJP010014582.1:0-10780 GCA_039602395.1 Deinandra increscens subsp. villosa | reverse complement strand
ACATAACACATATGGGCGGGTTCGGTGATCAACCAAAGGACGTGGACGTATTCGGCCTAGTTAAGCATTAGTTACTAAGTTAACACTTATAACGTAACTAACGGAGTTTGTCTAACGGAAGTTAACCTTGGAATTCTCGGATGTCACAAAAACCATATGGCCCGATCGAAAAGCCATATGGTCCGATCGAAGAGCAGGGACTAAGCCACATGATTCGATCGAAAAAAATGTTAAGTGATCGAAAAGTCGATTCGAAAAGTACAGGCTGATCGGAAAGTACACTTTCCGATCGCGCAGAGTCGAAATAAAGACTTTTCGATCGCGAACCTTAAGCCGATCGAAAAGCCGATCGGAAAGTAGGTTTTCGATAAAAAAATCATACTTTCCGATCGAGGGAACGGGACAAAGCCACAGTATCGATCGGGAAAATAAATATGTAATCGAAAAAATTAAGCTTTTCGATCGAGAATTTTGAAATTTCGATCGAAAAGTAAACCAATCTTGTCGAAATCAGTTTTAGGGTTTTCGTTAATTTTCATATCCGAAAATTCGATTAATGTTAAGATTTTCAGATTTGTTATTAAAACCGATTTATGATTATTTGCTTAAAGTCGAATTAGGGTTTTCTAGATATTTAGATAGAATCGAAAAACCCATTTGATTTCGAGATTAGGGTTTATAACGAATTCAGATTAATAATTTGATTGAGCAACATATGCTCTGATACCACATGTTGATCGAATCCTGTAATCGTTAATAAATAAATACAGATAATAATAATAAAGATTACCTGTAGTGAACTGGTTGAGATCAGCAGCAGTCAGATTGTCCATCCTGTGAGTAGCCTTGGTTCCCGTTTAGGGTGTACGCTATTGATGGGATTGAGAATCGTAAAGGGTTTACGATTCTAGAAAGAGAGCAGAGAGAGAGAGACGAATTTTGTGTAGGTGGTGATTAACCTCCTCTCTCTAATGTTGCTCTATATTTATACACCCAAGGGGAAACCCTAGTCTATCTAATAAGGGCGATTACGTCCATCAAGTAATGCCAGATAGGGTTAAATATGTAATTGATTATTTAAGATAAATGATAGAGGACATAATAAGATTTATATCATATATATATATACGATTTATATATATATATATATATATATATATTTATTAATATAAATTACGTCTTACACTAGAACACAAGACAAAAGGTCAAATACATGCTTTCGCTGCTTTTCTTTTCACATGTGATGACGTATGTCCACCCGTGATGACGTCACGGTCGTCCTTCAACACAAACCTGCCATACCGACCGGTAACCCACAAGGCCACTCGGTCGGGTTCGGCAGCCGTCTATACAGACGGTACAGACCAAAGTTCAAAACCACACGACCGGTCGGACACTACAACACCCGGTCGGGCTCACTGATCAAGGATTACTCGAAATGGGCACTGTAGCACGCGGCTCTGCCTGACAGCCCAGTCCTGCAGGTCGTTTATTCGGGAAAGACTCATTAATGGCGCATCAAGACAAGGGTTGAGGGCTATAAATACCCCTCAACCACCAGGTTAGTTGACATTCAATACAGCACCACTCGTCCTTCTTTTTTCGTTGATCAAACAAATACTTATCCTTACGTTGGAGCTTGGTCACGGGACACCCCGTCCCGCCCCCCAAAACAACGATGTTTCTTTGTCTTGCAGATCCTCAAAATTCCCAAGCATCCCAGTCGGTCTCCCGACTAATCTCAGACTTACCTGGTAGATCTGATATCCAGACGTGCCGTCCTAGGGTCCGTCCCGGTTCTCCCTATCGGCCCGTCCAGAATACCAAGATTCTACAACATCCAATGTTATTTTCCTCCCTTTTTTCCTCTTATATAATAATTTAGTAAAGTTATGCTTTTTTATCCTTTTTATATCAAATTTTAGCTTTCATCGTCGTTATATGAACTATGAAATTAATATCGGAATTGTTTTTATGTAACAAGTCTGTAATAGTTTATGTTAGTCAATTTGGCTAACGTTAGATTTTCCATTATTAGGAGTTTTTCGGAAGTTGTCTTGCAAATTCAGTTCTAAGATATAGAAATATACAATATTTCAACTGACGGAGCGAAGACTGGTTGGAGGCTAGGAGTTGAAACTTCAAACATAATCATGAGAAAAACATAAAGAAATGTGCAGAATACAGAAGTCAAATTCAAACGTTAAACCCTGTTCACCGGTTGACTCTAGTGGCACAAGAGTTGGCCGCTTTATATGTGTGTGGCTTATAACATCACATGTTGGCGGAACAAGTAAAGGATCCGGGTTTTAGTTTAACAATTTTGGATTGTGAGTCTTGATTAAATGAAAAATGGGTTTCGGCTCGTTTACGTTTTCTTGTTGTCTAAGTTTCTAAATCTAATTGCATCTCTATATATAATTAGGTCTTGTAACTGTAATTCCTTACCACAAGTGTTAGAGGTACAAAACAATAAAGATATCCTCAAGCGCGGACCTGTATTAGGCCCAGGGGTCCCCGTGGACCCCCTCAATCTCATACGTAAAGTGGAAGTTATGTGAACAGTTTTTTATAATTTTTTTATGAGGAGTTAATAAATACTTAGTTTGTGAAAATAATACAAATCTAGCAACTACCCTAGTGGTAAGATCCTTTGTTGGATTTTAAAGGGTTGCAAGTTCAAATCTTGCGCTCAACGTTTTTTCATTTTTCTCAGCATTTTTTATTATTGTTAGTGCTATAAATGAGGAGAGTAAATGAGTTATTTCATTTTTTCAACTTTGTTTTTAATTACTTTCATTATAGACCTCTTTTTTTTTCTTCAAATACATTCATTCTAAACCCATTTTATAATGAATCATTACAATATATAAAAATATAGATTTTTTTAATAGGCAAAAAAAATTTCATGTTATTTTTTTTCACACGTTACTTTTTCGTTTCTCTTCATTTTAGTTATTTTACTATTTTCTTTTTGCTATTATATCGTTGTCAATTACGGTATAAATTTTTTTTATCAAATCATATAGAGTTTTTTTAATCAGTTATTTTTCTTTACCCGCAGTGTCGTGTCGCAAAGTGCGCCTGCATAAAACCTATTTAGTAAGTAATAGACCATTTTTTTATGTACGTTTATATGAAACTAAAACAACTAAAAATAGTGACTCTATAAAAAACTTGTGGACCTCCTAAAAAACTTTTCTAGTTCCGCCCCTAGATATCCTGATTACAGCCCGTGGATATATGTCATCTTTTACTTTTCTGCAAATATGATTGTATGTGTGAATACCCGAATCCCTAACAAACCGGTCCGACTACATGTTGGGTCCTGCTCTCAAAACCATATTTATCGTTCTGAATTTAACGTTTATTTGTTATATGAGTTTTGTTAATTTCTTAATTAAGTGATAAACTCATTTAAAGACAACAATGGCACATGAAAAAGGAAATAATCCCTCTAGATACAAGATAAAGATGATTTGGATTTTTAGAGTGAGAGACAATAAGAGAGAGATTAAGAATAGGATGAAAATAATCAGTTTATTGATGCATGTGATATTGCAGACGGAAGTGTAGTAAAACACATAGTTAAGGTGTCAAAGTGAAGATCCTCAATTCTATTAGAGAGAGATTAAGAATAGGATGAAAATAATCAGTTTATTGATGCATGTGATAATCAGTTTATTGATGCATGTGATATTGAGGGGGTATGGTTGCCTTGTGGCTTCAAGGAGCCATGCTCCCCAACCAATCATCATGTGCCAACTCATTTTTCATGTTTTTGAAGCCTTGTCAAGCCACACCACAAGGTATGGTTGCCTTGTGGCTTGGAGAAGCCACCAAAAAATTAACTTTTTTTTTTTTGATTTTTAACAACTTTTAATAAACAAACAACTTTTATATAAAAAAACAAACACTAGCATTACGAATACAATTGAAGTAAACAATATTCATTAAAACAAAATATTCATTAAAACAAAAAATAAAATTACAACTTACAAAACATTAACTAAAAAAAAAATTACAACTTTTATTAAAAAAAAAATACAAATCTAGGGTTGAGGATTTGCGTTCACCTCCTCCTCGGTTAAAAACACATCCATTGTGTTTTGGATGTGCTCGGTGATATCGAATCTGAGTTTAAAATGAGTCTCACTATCTCGCAATTCGAAAATAACATTCGGGTCGAGAACCCGGTTAACTGGCGGATCTCGAATGTGGACCGGTGATATAGCAAGGCCATCGTCTTTGAGAGTCATGTTGTGTAGAATGATGACCGCGTACATAATGTTCTCCATTAGCTTTTTTTTATTGGACGACCCTTTCGATCCACTATTGCCCACTTTTTCTTTATCCGACCAAACGCTCTCTCGACGTCTTTTCTAGCCCCCTCTTGTATCTTCTTCATTTTCTTCTCTTTAATCTCATAAGGATGTGGAAATGCCTTCACAAAGACCGACCAAGGGGGATATATGCCATCCGCAAGGTAATATCCACGTTTGTACTCTCGACCGTTACAAACAAATGGCATTCTAGGTGCAACTCCATGCATCTCATTGTTGAATAAAGGTGACTGATTAAGCACGTTAATGTCGTTGTTTGAACCTGCAACACCAAAGAACGCATGCCAAAACCACATATCTTGGGAGGCAACCGCCTCGAGTGAAATTGTTGGCTTTTTATGATCGCCACGATGATATTGTGCCCTATACTTTCTAGGACAATTTCTCCACTCCCAGTGAGTACAATCGATACTACCTATCATACCCGGAATACCATGCTTTTCTAAATGGGCATTATATAAAAGAGTGATATCGTGGCTAGTAGGTGCACGCAAAAATTCATCTTTGTAAAGCTTAATTACGGCGTCACAAAAATAGTGTAGGCATTCACGTGCAGTTCTTTCAGAAAAATCTAAAGATTCATCATATTCGTCAGGAACGTTACCGTATGCGAGTTGACGAATAGCCACCGTGCACTTTTGTAAAGGCGTGAAACTTTCTCTCTTCGCCGCGTCCAAACGGGGTGTGAACCACGGAAAGTTGTTTGTGATGTCGTCAACAATCTTCAAAAATAACCGTTTAGACATACGGAATCGGTCTTTAAAGATCCACCAATCGTTGGTGACCGTTTTCACGATCACGATAAATACTTCTCCTCCGTTTAGGAGCGGAAACCTCTTCTTTTTCTTCTTGTTCTTCTTGTTGGATGACGTTAACACATAGGTTAAGGTAATTCATCGCGTCCTCGTACGAACCATCGGAGCTGCTTGACGAAGTCCCAATCTCGGGTGGTGGAATAAAGTCGGCCTCATCGTAACTCATTTTATAAAAAAATTGGTAGAGAGAATGAGAGTATGATGTGTGTTTTATAAAATTATGGTTGTGTATATATAGTGAAATAAGAAAAAGAAAAAAAAAAAGAGCCGTTGGCTCTCAACGGTAAAAAAAACGGTAATATTCACCCGGCTCCCCCCTGCTCCAAGAAACCGCTCCATCTCGAAAATTCGGAGCCGCGGACTAGAACCGGGGCACCCGGTATGGCTGCCGGCTGGAACCGCGCGGCAGGCATGGAGCCGCCTTGCGGTAACCCAGCCCATACCGCCCCCCCTAAAAATAATTGATTTTATGGGCCCACTTGCTTGGAGAATAAGAAAAAGACTCAAAACATGACTAAAATTCTATATGTGGCCTCCTCCTCAAATGGTTAACTAAAATTTCAAGCGACACCGAGGACTTGGTCAACCATGACTGTTTCAAATAATATTTGACTTGATATGTAAGACCAGGGCAAAGTCAAACAACCCTTTTAGAAACAAGAATCACCAATTGATCAATTTGTATTTTTTTTAGCCTTTCGTTTGGACACCGCTATTTTTTTGAAATTCACTGGACGTAACGGGGCGGTTAGGGCAAACCGCCAAGGTTAGGGTTTCTAATCCTACCTAATCATTTGACACAGATCACAGTGTCCAATCATTGGTGATGTAACCCCACGGTTAGGCCAAACCGTGGCGGTTTGGGACAATGTTGCAAAGATTCTCTGACGATCTCAGTAGAGGAATAATCAGACCTGAAATTAACCCCGTGGTTAGGCCAAACCGTGGCAGTTCGCTTTTGGCAGTCCGAATTTTTCAGAGAATAACGAATATTTCAGAGAATGCTCAACGACCGAGGTCACCTAAACCCTAAATGCCCCATTTAGGTCAAACCCTGGCGGTTGGGTCTAACCTAGGGCTGATTTTTTTTACAACCTACGACGACCGTATGTTTCGAATCTCTTGATGAGACTTAAACCCCGGGTTTAGGTCTAAACGCCCCATTTAGCTATTTCTATAAGAACTTCATCTTCCTAGTGATTCTTCATTCGACGGTTTTAAAATACGAACATTTGTTTAGGTATTTTTATACTTCTACAATTCACGTTGTTCTAACAGTTCTTTAAAGCTCTTGCTTAGTTGAATAGCAATGTCGAGTTCACGAAAGATTCCAGATTTGAATTATTCGCCGGTAGTAGATTCACATAATTCGACGCTACCATATTTGAATGAATCGCCACCGATTCCATATTATAACCAGGCAACAACATCTCATCTATTTATTAAATTAATAGTCATTAGTGTTGGTACCGGATTTCAGGATATGCTGAGCAGCTCGAAAGCACTCCACTGTAAGGATCCTGAAATATCTTTATTTACTAACGGTTGTTTTTTCCCTTTTTATTTGTTATTCGCAGATTACAGAAACGTGGACCAGATGGACCTCAACGGCTATGTGGAAGATGTGGACTTAGTTGCTAGTTTTTAGGATAGGTTGTTGAAATGTAATCTTTATTTAAACCGAGCTCTAGGCTTTCACACACACACCTTTTTTACGATCAGAACTCTCTGTAACACTTAGAATACGAGCTCATTTCATTTGTACTAAATACTTTCATCATATAAAAGTTTTAGGAGACAGGTACTTTGAACCGGCTCCCGAGGTTTTTTGCTAGGCTCCTTGAGGATACTCAAGGATTACTAGATTTTCCCTCGTTACATCCTCGTGTCAACATCCAAACTTGCATTTTTCTTACTAACTTCATCAAACACTCTACCTCACTTACGAAGTTTGATCAACTAATTGCTTAGGCAGTTTTTGACCAAAACAATTTGGCGCCCACCGTGGGGCAAACGGTGTTTGAATTCGATTAAGAGCCTTGATCTTCTTCCCGTAACCAATTCTTGAAAATGTCAAGCCAACCAAAGATTACTTCGAAATTTGTTTCATCCACTAAACCAGCTGTCGACATTGTTCTCCCCCCAATGCTAAAAAAAGTGACCGGCGCCGACGCTAAAAGAGTGGAATATCCTACTTTTACTGGATCTCAAGGTACGTCCACTGACTCTGCTATTTCTAATAACGATCTGTATGTTTTGATCAGGCAGATGAAGACTCATGTGGATGAGCAAGCCAAAACCAACGAGAAAATGATGAGGAGATCATGGAATTGAAGAAATCAAAGAAACCAGTAGAGGAAACCAGTCCTTTGATGCCAAAATCATTCGGTTTTGACTCTCCGGAAATATCGGAGCAGCCGAAACAGAAAGCGAATTCCTCTACTGCCCAAAAGTCAGGTATTGCAATGGCTACTACTGCAGGATTCTCAAGCTCTCAGCGCCAGAAGACTTCTAGGGTGATAGATCTGGAGTACTCTGGATTCTACTCCGAGCAGCCCCCAAAATCTTACTACAAAGGATATGGAAGTCAGCAGCCGCCGAGATGCTCGGACCAACCACCAGTCGGGTTTTCAAGCCAGCAAGTGCCGAGAATCTCGGTACAACAACCTATATCTCAACCACAGCGGTTCATGATGTCAAACCTTCATGAGCCTTGGAGTCAGCAGTCAGTGGCGCCTACTTCTCAAGTGCTACAAGGATCCTCAGCTCAACGATTCCAGGAATATCCGAGCCGCTTCCAAGCTGCTCAAGGTCCCCAAGAATCCTTATTCTCTAACCCTACTATCTCTGCAGGCATATTCACAGGTTCATATCAGGAGATGCATGAGGGAGACTTCATCCCTATGCAAGTGGGGACCATAACTGAGCCGACTATCCTTAGAGATGCTGAATATGGACCCCGAATCCATCTTCAAAATTCCACGGCTGGTAACGACTTTGATAATTTTTATGCTAACCCTAACCAAGGAACTGTGCAGGATGCAGGTATCAACCCAACTATTGCTAGGGAACTTCAGAGGTTAAAGGACATGATCTCAAGTATCCCCGGTGTTATTCGTCCAATTCCTGAAGTGCCAGCAGGCAGCCACAGAGTTTCTAGGTTTGCGTGGCCCATTTGTGACGTGGAGATACCAAAAAGATTTCAAACCCCCAACATGAAACTCTACGATGGGTACACAGACCCTGAGGAGCACGTGGCACAATACAGGGAACGGATGGAAATCAACCCCATTCCTATGAACATCAAGGAAGCTTGCTTATGCAAAGGATTCGGTTCAACACTAACAGGACCAGCCTTGAAATGGCTGCTCAGTATCCCTCCTAATACCATTACTTCTTTTCCCCATTTAGTTAACCTGTTTAATAACAAGTTTTCTTGCAGCAGGAGCTTTGAGAAGCTCACAGGTGACTTGTACAGAATAGTTCAGAAGCCCAACGAATCCCTCAGGGGCCAGATTTGGTCGAGAAACTTTGGATATCCCCAACCTCGATATGGCAGCTGCTGTAGAAGCTTTCAAAATGGGGATTAGAGGGGATTCCCGCTTTTATGATGACCTGGTTATGACCTCTTGCAGGAACCTAGATGAAGTCAGAACGAGGGCACTAAGGTTCATCAGATTGGAAGATGATAAGAAGATCTAGAAAAGAGGTGATGAGTCACTGGGCAGAAGGACAGATTCTCCCGGAAAGCAACAACGAACCAAACCCTATTACAGGAATGATAATCCCAGGGTCAATGAAGTTAAAGAAGAAGACGACGAAGAAAACTTCCCAAAGGTATCTGATTACTGTTTTTCGGTTGACGTAAGTGGTTTGTTATGTGCCTTGCAGGATCTAGGTGATAAAGCCAGGTGACCGAGAAAATTAGAGAAACAAGGATCATGGAAAGACAAGTCTAAGTGGTGTGCTTACAACGAAGACTTTGGGGCATCTCAAAGAATTGTTTAGCAGAAAGAAGAGTAAGACTCAAGAAGCTGCTGAGCTGCCCAAAAGAGCACAGTCGCCGCCGGCAGATGCTAAGGTGATCAACTTCATCTCGGGAGGATCTGACATATGTGGAACCTCTTTCTCATCAGCAAAAAGACATGCCAAGGAGGCCAAGATGGATCAAGGCAGTCGGCCAAAGAAGAACGCGATATTGACTGAAGACAAAGTCATCTCTTTTGACGAAACTGATAAGCTGGATATCCAGGATCCTCACCACGACAGTCTGGTAATTACATTATGTATTGCTAACCATTTTGTTCGCAGGATCCTAATAGACAATGGCAGTTCAGTCAACATCATTCAATTGGACGTGCTTAAAAAGATGAGCATTCCAGAAGAAGAGATAATTCTAAGATCCTCGGTGTTAGTAGGATTCAGCGGAGAAACAAGCATACAGTTGGAGACATCAGACTTCCTGTTTACATCGAAGGAGTCAACTCCATGCAGAAGTTCTGCGTAATTGACTCCCTTCCTTGTTGCAATGTAATCTTGGGAAGGCCATGGATCCATGACATGAAAGCAGTTCCATCTACCTATCATCAATGTGTGAAGCTTCCCACGCCTTGGGGAGTTGTAAGAATACTAAGTGATCAACAAGAAGCCAAGGACTGCTACACTTCTGCTATGAAGAACACCATCGAGTTCAAGCCAGCATAGCAATTAAAGAAACCGGCACGAAGAATTCAGATGACAAAGGAACTGGAAATCAAAGAAGTTCAACTTGATCCTGAAGATTCTGAAATCAAAGTGCTGGTAGGAACCAATATCCCTGTGGATACTGCGAAGCAGCTCGTGAACCTCTTGAAATCCAGAATCACAACGTTTGCATGGAAACATGAAGACATGACAGGTATATCTAAAGATATTATTACTCATAAACTTGGTATAGATGAATCTTTCAGGCCAATACATCAGAAAAGAAGGAAGTTCGCTCCTAAGAGAAACATCATAATCCAAGAAGAAGTTGACAGGCTGCTCAAGTCAAAAATGATTAGAGAAGTTAAGTATCCTCGATGGCTGGCTAATGTGGTGGTAGTCCAGAAGAAAAACGGTAAGTGGAGGGTATGTGTAGACTACACAGACCTAAACAAGGCCTGTCCGAAAGATCCATTCCCTCTACCACTCATCGATTCTATGGTAGACGCAACTGCTGGACATGAGATGCTAACTTTTATAGACGCATCTTCGGGCTTTCAACAAATTCAAATGGAACCATGATGTGCTCGGAACGTACCTAAAAATGTAATAAAAACCTAGACCTAAACCTAGACCTAGACACACCTAATTTTACCGAAATAACCTAAACCGAACCGAACCCTAAGGCAGTGAACCTGTCGGATTGGAGTAAAGCTAAGGTAAGACCGGAATATCGAACCTAGGACACTCTATAGACAAGACTTAACCTAGACCTAGAAAATGGAAATACTGAGTAAATTGGGTTTTTGATTGAGATTTGATTTAACTAAAATTAAATAAACAACGAGCAAACAGACGAAACCAGGAAAACCTAAAGACAACTGTCAGAAGCAGGGAGAGATACCACCTAGACTCGGAATCCTAATCACTAATGACAAC
>JBCNJP010014581.1:0-10781 GCA_039602395.1 Deinandra increscens subsp. villosa | reverse complement strand
TCTATATTTGTCACACCCCCAAATAACCACTAACGGAGTTTATACCGTTAAGGGGTGCGAGCAAACCAGGACCACAACCATTAGTTACAAATACTAAACGAATCAGAGTAAAGTCCAAATGTTCATAATAAAAACAGTTTAAAAGTACGCAGCGGAATAAAAACATAAGTATCTTAGCACTAACCACGTGCTTTAATTACAGAACATAAATAGTTGTTTAATTCCCAAATTAAGTTTAAAATAAAGTTAAGTAACTTCAAGCGCCATGCCAACCTCCAGTGGATACTCCTCAACGATCTGCAAAAGTGAAAACCACACAAGTGTCAACCTAACGGTTGGTGAGTTCACGGTGGGCATGTCATGCATTGGCCCGGTCTCATAAGCGTATGTATCAACATATAATAAGTATTAGTTTTGCAAACATTGCCAAGTGTTGAATTATCGAATATGCACTAGTTAAGTAAAAGTTAAAGCGGTCAACCGATATCGCGGGTAGCTAATCCGGTTTCCATGCACTAAGGAAGTTCGTACCAAAGCTGACGTAACAGAGTTCGGCATTTGCCGATGGTTTGTGCCTCCAGTTGTGTTCCTCATGGGACCCACAACTAAAATAGGCTGATATTGAACTCCGTTCGGCCTCCAACCGGTTGGCTACACATTTGTGTACCGCGGAGCAGGGTTGTCAACCCTCAGTAGATCTACCCAACATCCCCTCGCTTCACAAATTAATGGTACTAAATTGTTGAGGACTTTTAAGTTTTAAGGCATCCTTAGAAATCATGTGATATCATTTGGTTTAGACTTTAACCTACACTAGTCATATTAAAATCGTTTATTCTGGATTTCATTTGAAATCCTAAAAAGAGTTTAAGTGTCAAAATGGTTGTTCCGGATTTCCTTTGAAATCCCAATGAGTTAGTATTCAATAGTTGGTTGCGGATTTCATTTGAAATCCCAAGGATGGACAGTTGCAAGTGCTTCCCATAAAACACTCCAACTTCCATAACAGATATCCCATTTGGCGATACCTCAAAATGTCAGCGTTGTTTTCCGTTTAGTATATTCGTTGTGACCCAAACGGGCTCACAATTAAAGGGTTTGTGAAACTCACCTTAGGTTGCTCAGCTACACTTGCTAATTAATCCAAGTATTGTTTGCTAACGAAGACCTAGTGAATCACATTAAGGTCTTAGGTGTTAGTGTTGTGTCTAAACTTTAACTTAACGTCACTATGGCCCATAACATAGCACGTTGGAACTACGACTCGACATACCGACACACGACACCGATGGTTGATCATAAACAAGGGTTCACATAAATCAGAAATCAAACATGTTTCATCATAGCATAATCATGTAAGTTATGGCATAACATTCAAGTAAATTGCACAAGTTTGGGTTTAGGTCTGGTCACAGTTTCGCTAGTATAGATTCGCTAGGCAGTTTCGCTGTGTGCACGGGCAGCACTTTCGCTAGGCAATACCCGATGACACAGTTTCGCTAGGCTAGTTTCGCTCGAAACTGTTGGCACAGTTTCGCTAGCCTAGTTTCGCCCGAAACTGGTTTGAACTTTCGTTCAGGGAATTTCGCTCGGTAGTTTCGTTCGGACAGGTCTGGTTGGTTTACCCGGCGACACTATAGTTTCGCTGTATAGTGTCGCTGGAAGGAGATATACGTAGTTTCGCTACATAATTTCGCCTGATGAAGGCACAGTTTCGCTAGTCGCTAAAAAAACCCGTAAATTTGACTAAAAATCTTTCTAACAGCCTCCATACTTCATGTAGTTCATTCTCAAGCATACATAATCATTTAGGAACATCACAGGAGCATTTTTAACATCATAAACATGCATTTTCATCATCAAATCTTCAAGAACACATTTTACCCAAAATAACCTAATCTAGCATAAATCTTCAGTATGGATCAGTTTCACACGTAAAGTTGTAGTTTTTATGATAGATCTAGCATTCCTAAGCATTATTACAGAAGATCTAACGATTTCATGGAGATCTAGGCATGCTTTATGAAGAAAACACATAGAAAAGCATAGAAAATGGTCATGGGACTCACGGTTTGATCTAGGATCGATGGATGATCTTCACCAACAGAAATGATGGCTGATCTTGATGGCTCTTGGGGCTGGTCCAGAATTCGTGAGAGAGAGGGAGAGAGTGTGTGTGTGTTTCTTGTGTGATGTATGGAGCATAATGGGTAGATTAGGGTTTTATGGAGGGTTTAAATACCAAAGGCTTGGTCTTGGGCTTTCATTGGGATTTGGGCCCCAATGATTAGCCAATCATTAGCCCATGATTAGTCCATCATTAAATCATTAGTACTGCATACACTTAATCACTAGTTACTCATATAATTCCTCGATTAATACATTAAATACACAATTAAGCAATTTGTCATATAATTTAACAAATAATTAAATAGTCATGCTTTTTAATAATAATCATGCATTTAAATCATGTTGCACATAATTCCACAATAATGAATGAACACATAACACGTATGGACGGGTTCGGTGATCAACCAAAGGACGTGGACGTATTCGGCCTAGTTAAGCATTAGTTACTAAGTTAACACTTATAACGTAACTAACGGAATTGTCTAACGGAAGTTAACCTTGAAATTCTCGGATGTCACATCATCCCCTTGTAAATGGAATTTTCGTCCCGAAAATTATTCTTGCGTTGTAGCGTTCGCGGCCGCAGCTGCGTCATTGCTGTCGTCGCTGGGGAAAGAAAGCAAAAGTTTTAGGGTCGCCACATCCTCCTCCTGTTAAAGGAATTTTGGTCCCCAAAATTAAATCATACCTTGAGTTTCCGTGGACGTTTGCTCGAACAAGTGAGGATACTTTTTCTTCATTTGATCCTCTCGTTCCCAAGTATATTCAGGTCCACGCTTTGAGTTCCATCGAACTTTGACGATCGGAATTTTGCTACGTTTGAGGGCTTTCTCCTCGCGTCCCATGATTTCTACCGGTTGCTCAATAAATCTCAGATGTTCGTCAATTTCCAATTCCTCCAAAGGAATTATTTCGAGTGTCTTCAGCCAGACATTTCTTTAGGTTAGAGACGTGAAACACGTTGTGAACTCCATCGAGTTCGGCAGGGAGTCGTAATCGGTAGGCCACCGGGCCTACTTCCCCAATGATTTCAAATGGACCGATATAGCGAGGATTCAGCTTTCCACGCTTTCCGAAGCGTATCACACCTTTCCAGGGAGATACCTTCAATAGTACCTTGTCGCCTACCTCGAACTTCAAAGGTTTACGGCGTTTGTCGGCATAGCTCTTTTGTCTATCACGTGCTGCGGCTATCCGTTTTCTGATTTGAATAATTCGTTCCGTTGTATCATGAATGATTTCCGGTCCGGTGAGTCCCTTCTCACCCGTTTCGGCCCAACACACGGGCGATCTACATTTTCTGCCATAAAGAGCTTCAAAAGGTGCTGCACCAATGCTCGTATGATAACTGTTGTTGTAGGAGAACTCCACCAACGGAAGATGAGCCTCCCAGTCTTTACCGAAGTCGAGAACGCAAGCTCGGAGCATGTCTTCCAAAGTCTGAATAGTTCGTTCCGTCTGACCATCGGTCTGCGGGTGATAAGCTGTACTCATATCCAGTCTGGTTCCCAGTGCTTCTTGCATAGATTGCCACAGTCGGGAAGTAAATCGAGGATCTCGATCGGAGATAATGGTCTTAGGCACTCCATGACGTGCCACAATTCGGTCAATATACAGCTTTGTTAACTTATCCATATTGTCATTTTCCCTCATTGGAATAAAGTGTGCAGATTTGGTTAGTCGATCAATGATAACCCAAATCGCATCCGGTCGATTCGATCGATGAGGTAATCCTGTTACGAAATCCATGGAGATATCCTCCCATTTCCATTCTGGGATCTTTGGTTGTTGCAATAATCCAGAAGGCTTTTGGTACTCGATCTTAACTCTTGAGCACGTTAAACACTTAGCCACATATCGCGCAATGTCGGCTTTCATATTCGGCCACCAATACAAGTTCTTCAAATCTTGGTACATTTTGTCCGATCCAGGGTGCACCGAATACCTTGACTTGTGAGCCTCATCCATCACGAGCTCACGGAGATTTCCAAGTAAAGGAACCCAAATTCTGTCATTGTAATATCTGAGTCCGTCGGACTTAATTTCGGAGTTACCATCCACCCCTCGCAGTGCTTCAGCTGCGAAGTTTTCTTCTTTCAAAGCTTCTCGTTGGGCATCGCGGATCCGATCCGGCAATCCCGTGTGAATGGTAAGTTGCAGCGCTCGTACTCGTCGAGGCTTTTCATACTCTTTTCGACTTAAGGCATCAGCCACAACATTGGCTTTTCCCGGGTGATACTTAATCGCTAAGTCATAATCATTTAGTAGCTCGACCCACCTTCGTTGTCGCATGTTGAGGTCCTTCTGTTCAAAGATGTGTTGTAAGCTTTTGTGGTCGGTAAATATTGTGCACTTTGTTCCGTAGAGGTAATGTCTCCAAATCTTGAGTGCAAATACAACGGCTCCTAATTCCAAATCATGCGTTGTATAATTCTTCTCAGTATCCTTCAGTTGCCTGGACCCGTAGGCAATCACTTTGTCTCGTTGCATCAACACGCAACCGAGTCCTTGAATGGATGCATCGCAATAGACCACGAAGTCGTCAACCCCTTCGGGTAACGCGAGAATCGGAGCTGAACATAACATGTCCTTAAGAGTTTGAAACGCGTGTTCTTCTTTTTCACCCCATCTATATTGCACTCCTTTGTGCGTTAAAGCTGTTAAGGGTTGAGCCAATTGCGAGAAACCCTTGATGAATCTTCGGTAATATCCGGCAAGTCCCAAAAATTGTCGGATTTCGGTCGGCGCTCTCGGAGTAGACCAATTCTTGATAGCTTCCACTTTAGCTGGGTCGACATGAATTCCATCCTGATTAACAATGTGTCCAAGAAACTGGACTTCGCGAATCCAAAAATCGCACTTTGAAAACTTGGCGTAAAGCTGTTCCTTGCGGAGTAATTCCAAGATAAGTCGTAGGTGTCTCTCGTGTTCTTCCTTTGTCTTGGAGTAGATCAAAATATCATCAATGAAAACTATCACAAACTGATCGAGGTACGGCTTGCACACTCGATTCATCAGATCCATAAATACAGCAGGCGCATTAGTTAGCCCAAACGGCATAACTAGAAACTCGTAATGACCATACCGAGTTCTGAAAGCAGTCTTGGGGACATCCTCATCGCGAACACGAAGTTGGTGATATCCAGACCGTAGATCAATCTTTGAAAAGTAGCTCGAACCTTGCAGTTGGTCGAAGAGATCGTCGATTCGAGGAAGTGGATACCGATTCTTGATCGTAACCTTGTTAAGCTCTCGGTAGTCGATACACATGCGGAACGTTCCATCTTTCTTCTTAACAAACAATACCGGTGCTCCCCATGGAGACGAACTTGGACGAATAAATCCTTTGTCGAGTAACTCTTGAAGTTGTGCGGAGAGTTCGTTGAGTTCGCTTACCGCCAAACGGTAAGGTGCGCGTGCAATCGGAGCGGCTCCAGGAGCTAAATCGATTCCAAACTCGACTTGTCGAAATGGAGGCAAACCAGGCAAATCATCAGGAAATACATCTTGGAAGTCGCGGACTATCGGGTAGTCGTCGATTTTACGCTCGGGAAGTGTCGTGTCGGTGACGTTTGCAAGGATCGCGAAGTGACCTTTACGAAGGCACTTTTGAGCTTTAAGAAACGAGATAATACCGGTGACTGTTCCACCTTTTTCACCTTGAACTGTTAACACTTCACCGTCTTTGAGTGGAATACGAACCACTTTTTCTTGACATAAAATTTCAGCTCGGTTTTCGGATAACCAATCCATTCCTACTATGACATCAAAACTACCAATCGGGAAAGGCATAAGATCGATTCCTAACGTATGGCCAGCTAGTTCTAACTTACAGTCCTTAACTATCTGAGTCGTATCATGAAGTTTACCATTTGCTAGCTCTACCACATACTTAGCATCTAAGGTCAATCGGTTTAGCATTAATTAGTCTAGCAAACTTAGTGGAAATAAAGCTTCTTTCAGCACCAGAATCAAACAATACAGTAGCAAAGAAACCATTTAGTATGAATTTACCGTTAATCACGTTGGCGTCGTTGCGAGCTTCACCTTGACCCATGACGAAGGCACGACCTCTACCATTCCCACCATTTCCGTTTCCACCATTACCATTTCCACCGTTACCATTTCCGTTGCCCGGGTTTCCACCGTTGCCATTGTTACCATTCCCTTGTCTGCGCAATTGCGGGCAATCTTTCCTCATGTGGCCTTGCGCACCACATTCATAACAGCCACGGGCTCCACCATTGTTGTTGTTCTGATTGTTTCCTTGCCCGTTGCGGTTGTTTCCGTTTCCCCTGTTGTTGTTATTTCCTCCTTGGTTCTGACCGTTGTTGTTTAACTTTTGCAAGTTGGTCCAGCAGTTGTTGGCCTCATGCCCCAGTTTCCCACATCTTCCACATTCCAGGCCCTTGCTACACATACCATTGTGGTGTTTCCCGCACTTGTTACAATACGGGGCTTTACCCTTGTAGTTTCCATTCCCGCCTTGGCGATTGTTACTCCCACTGTTGCTGCCATTGTTGAAATTGGACCTTGTGTTGTCAGATCGCTTGTTCTGATATTGGGAGTTAGAGGATCTCCCAGATTGATTCCCAACAGTTTGATTGTTCACAGAAGTTGCTGGAGCTTCTTCTTCAGCCTTACGCTTGCCACTTAAGGCAGTCTTCACTAGTGGCCTTTGCGGGTAGAGTACCCCTCTCAATTTCCTGATCAGTTAAGCTTGTGAGCCAAACGGATGGCTTGCTGCACGGTTGTTGGGTTGCTGGCTGTCACCAAGCTCTTGATTTGGGGTGCGAGACCCTCCAGATAACGCTCAATGCGCTTAAATTCAGCATCAACCATTGTCGGACATAGCACCGCGTACTCGTGGTAACGCGCAGTGTACTCTTCAACTTCAGACCCAGACATCTTGGAGTTCAAAAATTCTCCCTCCAACTTCTTGACTTGATCTCGAGGGCAGTACTCCTCCATAATCAGTTCCTTAAACGCTTCCCATTCCATGTTATTAGCCGCATCTATCCCAATCATCTGGATTTCGGCATTCCACCAGGAGAGAGCAGCTCCCTCGAAAGGTACCAGTCGCATACTTCACTTTGTTCTCAGCAGGGCAGTTGCACATAGAGAAGACCTTCTCAGACTTCTCGATCCACCTGAGGAGTCCTACCGCTCCTTCTTCGCCGGAAAACGTCATTGGCTTGCAGTCCATGAAGGACTTAAACGTGCAGTGATGGTGGTTTCCTGATGCAATAATAGTTCGGGTTTTAAGTTTAAACAGGTCAAAATATAATTCGCTTTGTGCCTTAACCGGCATAATAATTACCCTGTGCGGCGTATGCAGCTTGGACGGCTGCCACCGCGGCTTGCACGTGTTCGTTAATCATAGCTTGCAGTTGTGCAGGTGTCATGTTAATGTTGCTCCTTCCGTGTCCTCTTCCAGACATTTTGCTGGACAGTTAAAGTAGCCAGTGTTCAGTCACAGTTATATTTTATACATATCCCATAATATGTATATTAACAATTTCCCGTTATCCCACTATTAGTCCAGAAAAATTTTCGTGCAAAATCGAGGCGTCGTCGGAGAACGTCGTAAGTCGTAAGTAGCTATCGTCGAAAGTCGGCTTTCCCATAAAAGTCACCGTCGGCGTAGTCATCGTAGTAGAAATCAGGACGTAGCGTGTAGCATCGTTTCGTTGTCGCTTTCCCCCGGAATAGTGTGCGTATTAGCGTTCGCATTTCGTATTCGTGTGTGAAAATTTTCCCTAAGGTTTTCCGTTAGACTACCTAGACACGGTCTATATATATATTTATAATATATATATATATATATACATACGTACTAAGCTTTTACTTACACAGCAGAGCGAGTATCCCAGGTTGGCACGTAAATATTTTGGTTTTGGGAATTTGTTTGTTCGTTTGTAACTAAGGTTTCAAGTTGCAGTTTCCAAATCGTTTTTCAAAAGTGATTCCAGTTCTCTGCAACTTATGGCTCTGATACCAATCTGTCACACCCCCAAATAACCACTAACGGAGTTTATACCGTTAAGGGGTGCGAGCAAACCAGGACCACAACCATTAGTTACAAATACTAAACGAATCAGAGTAAAGTCCAAATGTTCATAATAAAAACAGTTTAAAAGTACGCAGCGGAATAAAAACATAAGTATCTTAGCACTAACCACGTGCTTTAATTACAGAACATAAATAGTTGTTTAATTCCCAAATTAAGTTTAAAATAAAGTTAAGTAACTTCAAGCGCCATGCCAACCTCCAGTGGATACTCCTCAACGATCTGCAAAAGTGAAAACCACACAAGTGTCAACCTAACGGTTGGTGAGTTCACGGTGGGCATGTCATGCATTGGCCCGGTCTCATAAGCGTATGTATCAACATATAATAAGTATTAGTTTTGCAAACATTGCCAAGTGTTGAATTATCGAATATGCACTAGTTAAGTAAAAGTTAAAGCGGTCAACCGATATCGCGGGTAGCTAATCCGGTTTCCATGCACTAAGGAAGTTCGTACCAAAGCTGACGTAACAGAGTTCGGCATTTGCCGATGGTTTGTGCCTCCAGTTGTGTTCCTCATGGGACCCACAACTAAAATAGGCTGATATTGAACTCCGTTCGGCCTCCAACCGGTTGGCTACACATTTGTGTACCGCGGAGCAGGGTTGTCAACCCTCAGTAGATCTACCCAACATCCCCTCGCTTCACAAATTAATGGTACTAAATTGTTGAGGACTTTTAAGTTTTAAGGCATCCTTAGAAATCATGTGATATCATTTGGTTTAGACTTTAACCTACACTAGTCATATTAAAATCGTTTATTCTGGATTTCATTTGAAATCCTAAAAAGAGTTTAAGTGTCAAAATGGTTGTTCCGGATTTCCTTTGAAATCCCAATGAGTTAGTATTCAATAGTTGGTTGCGGATTTCATTTGAAACCCCAAGGATGGACAGTTGCAAGTGCTTCCCATAAAACACTCCAACTTCCATAACAGATATCCCATTTGGCGATACCTCAAAATGTCAGCGTTGTTTTCCGTTTAGTATATTCGTTGTGACCCAAACGGGCTCACAATTAAAGGGTTTGTGAAACTCACCTTAGGTTGCTCAGCTACACTTGCTAATTAATCCAAGTATTGTTTGCTAACGAAGACCTAGTGAATCACATTAAGGTCTTAGGTGTTAGGTTTGTGTCTAAACTTTAACTTAACGTCACTATGGCCCATAACATAGCACGTTGGAACTACGACTCGACATACCGACACACGACACCGATGGTTGATCATAAACAAGGGTTCACATAAATCAGAAATCAAACATGTTTCATCATAGCATAATCATGTAAGTTATGGCATAACATTCAAGTAAATTGCACAAGTTTGGGTTTAGGTCTGGTCACAGTTTCGCTAGTATAGATTCGCTAGGCAGTTTCGCTGTGTGCACGGGCAGCACTTTCGCTAGGCAATACCCGATGACACAGTTTCGCTAGGCTAGTTTCGCTCGAAACTGTTGGCACAGTTTCGCTAGCCTAGTTTCGCCCGAAACTGGTTTGAACTTTCGTTCAGGGAATTTCGCTCGGTAGTTTCGTTCGGACAGGTCTGGTTGGTTTACCCGGCGACACTATAGTTTCGCTGTATAGTGTCGCTGGAAGGAGATATACGTAGTTTCGCTACATAATTTCGCCTGATGAAGGCACAGTTTCGCTAGTCGCTAAAAAAACCCGTAAATTTGACTAAAAATCTTTCTAACAGCCTCCATACTTCATGTAGTTCATTCTCAAGCATACATAATCATTTAGGAACATCACAGGAGCATTTTTAACATCATAAACATGCATTTTCATCATCAAATCTTCAAGAACACATTTTACCCAAAATAACCTAATCTAGCATAAATCTTCAGTATGGATCAGTTTCACACGTAAAGTTGTAGTTTTTATGATAGATCTAGCATTCCTAAGCATTATAACAGAAGATCTAACGATTTCATGGAGATCTAGGCATGCTTTATGAAGAAAACACATAGAAAAGCAAGAAACATGGTTCATGGGACTCACGGTTTGATCAAGCTTCTATGGATGATCTTCACCAACAGAATTAATGGCTGATCTTGATGGCTCTTGGGGCTGATCCAGATTTCGTGAGTGAGAGGGAGAGAGTGTGTGTGTGTTTCTTGTGTGATGTATGGAGATTATGGGAGCATTAGGGTTTTTGGAGGGTTTAAATACCAAGGCTTTTCTCATGGGCTTTCATTGGGATTTGGGCCCCAATGATTAGCCATCATTAGCCCATGATTAGTCTAATTACTAGCCCAATCATTAACACAAATGCATACATTCTAATTACTAGTTACCCACATAATTCCTCGATTAAACATTAAATACACAATTAAGCAATTTGTCATATAATTCAACAAATAATAAATAGTCATGCTTTTTAATAATAATCATGCATTTAAATCACGTTGCACATAATTTACAATAATTCGATGAACACATAACACGTATGGATGGGTTCGGTGATCAACCAAAGGACGTGGACGTATTCGGCCTAGTTAAGCATTAGTTACTAAGTTAACACTTATAACGTAACTAACGGAGATTGTCTAACGGAAGTGAACCTTGAAATTCTCGGATGTCACAA
>JBCNJP010014580.1:0-10782 GCA_039602395.1 Deinandra increscens subsp. villosa | reverse complement strand
TCTAATGAAGATGATGAAACATGTAATATGTTACCACCGGATTGCAAAAAGCGACGCTTATTAACAGAGCAGTATGAAGGCTTGATTTATCTTCTTTGGATGATCAGACGAACCTGTTAGTGATTGAATCGGCGCCCAGAACATGGAGAATTGAGATGACGAGATCAATTTCGATAGAAATCGGCTCAAAGAACGTGGAGAATTGAGTTTACGAGATCAATTGCGCTTGTGATCGAATCTGTGAGAAGAAAAAGGAGAATTGATATTGAAGAGATCAGAGGATATCGGAATTGGCTTGTGATTTTAGTTTTTAATTGATTTATTTTTTTTATGATATTGGATATCGGATCGGCTCAAAAGAACGTGGATTTAGTTTTTAATTGATTTATTTTTTTAAGTGATTTTATCAAAACTACGTAGTTTTGGGGGTTTCGCATCTAAGGTTAGATGCTTAACAGCCCCATATTCACTTTCCCCTATATATATATATATATATATATATATATATATATATATATATATATATTTATTAACTTGTTTATTTTTTGTAATAGACTAATACTTGGGCACGTGGGAGTGCGGATGTGGGCGTTTTGATGAAAGCCCAAAACTTGTATAAAGAAATATACGAGAAAAATGGGTTTGCTCATTTGGCGTGTTGGGTCGAGGTAAAAGACCATCCAAAGTGGGCTCCGGATGCGAATGTAGTTGGTGAAATACCGGAACCGGGTAAAAGGACGAAGACGTCCGAGTCGGGGAACTACACAACTTCAAATGATGTTGGGTCGACTCAATTGCCCGGTCTAAATGAAGACTCAACCCCTACATACCCAAAAAATAAATGAAAAAAGAAGTCGGGCGAGTCTTCGTCCACCGCAAGGAGTTCGGCATCGGAAAAGGCGTTGGAAATGATGTCGGATTTTCAAGCCAATTGGATCAAAGAAATGGAGCTTAAGGCAAAGCTTCGGGATGAAACCTTTGGAAAGAAGCAAGCGATGTACGATGCGGTGAAAATTACAATGGAGGCTCAACGTCAAGTGATCGAGACCAAACTAGCACGTGAACGAAAAGAAAAAAAGAAAAGTGATCTCGAGTAATTCATGAAACCGCACAATAATGTTGATCCTCAATTCCTTCCACTTGTTCTTCAACAAAAAAAGAGAAATCGCGAAGGAATATGGATGGGATTGCAACTTTTAAGTTGTTTTATTGTTAAATTGTAGTCGTCTTTTTTTAATTTCAAGTATTGTATCGTTTAATTTCCTAATATTAGTGGTTTGTTTTTTATTTTTATGAAAGTTGTTTATTAAAAGTTGTTTATTAAAAGTTGTTCAAATTAAAAAAAAAAATCGGATATATATGTGGCTTCACCAAGCCACACCACAACCATATCATGTGGTGTGGCTTGACATGGCTTCAAAAACACCAAATTTGAGTTGGCTGATGATGATTGGTTGGTGAGCATGGCTTCACCAAATAATACCACAACCATACCCCTTCCCCTTACAAATTGCCTTTAACATCTTAAAACATTAGGTTCGAATGTCTCATAAATAAAAGAAAAAATCATATAAATATTAAACATCTACTACTTTAATAAGTGAATAAGTTAATTGCCACGTGTCACTCTCAGAGTTACTCTCCCATGTACATTTCGCGCTCATTCTTCCGCTTCCCTCCGCACGCGATTCACATCATCGGATTTCAAACAAGTTTTTGAATTTCAAAATTGAATGTGCAGGATTCCAATCGACGTCTTCAATTTGGGAAATCAAACGCCAGAGGTTTCACTACCACCTCCTAAATCACAGTGTTAAAAACCCTCCATTCCTCTTCCAAATCGCTCCATTCGTCGCCGATGGAATCAATCTCTGTCACTCCCTTGAAGGTTAGTGTTTAATCTCCAGGTTATATACAATGATTCTGATTTTCTTTGTGTTCTCAAGTTTGCCAAACCATTTTAACGTGTGCGATTCTCTTCCCCTTTCATCGCAAATAATTCCTGATATCAAAGTTTGTCCTTAGGATTGAAGAAGCCGAATTACATTACCAGGTTATATACAATGACTCTGATTTTGTTTAAGATTTCAAGTTCTTGGGTTTTAACTTCTGATTTTAATAGTTGAAACACATACGTGTTCTTCCTTCTTCTCCTATGAAAACTGGAACCCTAATTTTATCTCTATTCTTCCGACTCAGTGATGTTTTTGTTTGAATGGTTTATGGCAATTTGTCATTCTCGGGTTATGATCCTAATTAATGTGTTCGAATCATTTTTATCACTGAATTATTTCTTCCAAAATGTGAAACTTGCGTGCCCTAATTGAAATCTTTGCTTGAATTCATGTACTAGGACAGAATACTGGTTGGATTATCTTTAATCTTTACCCATTTTATGTGATATATGTGTGTTTTTTACATGATTTTGGTTTTGTACAAATTTTGAATTGCATTTGACTTTGACTACTTGTTAGCGAGTTACTCACTTTACCTCCGACCCATTGGGTGACCCGCGTGGGGCTTTCTGACCCGTTTCACTTCTCTGGTGCACCGTTAAGTGGCTGACTTTGTCAACCAAAATCCCACGTAATCTAGACTGCCATGATTATTTTAGTTTATTTATGATTATTTTAGTTTATTTGCATTTCCTTTTTTATAGTAGATCATGGGAGTAGTGCCCATAACAGTTTCTAGTTTTCCTATGTATTCGAATTTTCATTCCAAGAAATGGCAGTGAGTTTGAGTTTAAAGAAATAGTGATTGTGTTTCTCTGGATTGAGATCATAATTAATTTTCCATTGCTAATCCAAGTCTTAGCATCTTGGGTGGTGATCTTTGGATCCATATTTGTGATAGGTGGTGTGACTGTATCCTATTACAGATTGTGGTTTGCTCTTCGGTTCGATTCGGGTGGTGAATCTGTATCCCGGTTGATCCGTTGTCTATCTTTTTTCAATTTATTTTTCCGAATCCGGTCGTTTCCGTCACCGGATATATAACATCTGGTTATCAGAGCTCGGTTCGTTCTATCTCGTTTCATACCGATTCTCTATTCTATAAAAAAAAAAAAAAAAAAAAAAAAAATCCATCTTTTGGTAACTACCGTTTCAAATCACTATAGCAATAAATGGTGGATTCCAAAATGGCTCAAGGCAGAATTGTGGAAGAGCAATTACCGGAGTTAAATTACCAGTTTCAAAATCCTCCATATGTTAAATGGAGTAGAGACAAACCGCATGCAACCGAGTTGGACAATGAACCTCGATACGATGACGACGGCCTTGTTCCCAATGAAGCAGAGTGTTTATTTATCACGCGGGTTCTTTATGGTATCTTCGATCACGAAGTTGAACTGCCCCAGATACAAGATATGGATGTTGAGGATGATATCCCAAATTTGAGAACTAAATTTTTCAAAGGTGAGGAGGATGATATTGGTAAGACTACTCAAAAAATATTCATTGAAAGTTTGCACAATTTAGAAGATTCATGTTTTAAGTCAATACCTTATGAGCCTAAAGAGATTTGCAATTTAATCCATGTTGTCGTGGTGAGACAACAAGCAGTTTATGCAAGAATATTGACTAATTACAATGGAGGTGGCAAATTCGTTTTCACTATCGGGAAGGATTCGAAGCATGCACGTAAGCCAAAGTTTCGAGACGTTGACAAAAGTTTGAGGGCAAACTTCATCCAACCCGGGGAGAATGTTAGCGAGTTACTCACTTTACCTCCGACCCATTGGGTGACCCGCGTGGGGCTTTCTGACCCGTTTCACTTCTCTGGTGCACCGTTAAGTGGCTGACTTTGTCAACCAAAATCCCACGTAATCTAGACTGCCATGATTATTTTAGTTTATTTATGATTATTTTAGTTTATTTGCATTTCCTTTTTTATAGTAGATCATGGGAGTAGTGCCCATAACAGTTTCTAGTTTTCCTATGTATTCGAATTTTCATTCCAAGAAATGGCAGTGAGTTTGAGTTATAAAGAAATAGTGATTGTGTTTCTCTGGATTGAGATCATAATTAATTTTCCATTGCTAATCCAAGTCTTGGCAGTTTTGGATGGTGATCTTTGGATCCATATTTGTGATAGGTGGTGTGACTGTATCCTATTACAGATTGTGGTTTGCTCTTCGGTTCGATTCGGGTGGTGAATCTGTATCCCGGTTGATCCGTTGTCTATCTTTTTTCAATTTATTTTTCCGAATCCGGTCGTCTCCTCACCGGATATATAACACTACTGATGCATGAACATACATGTTAAAATAAAGTAGGTTGAGTGGTTTTCACCACTACACAGATTCTAAAAGGAAGAGTATCACTGGATGAAAAGGTTAAAGGAAAAATGGGAAAAGAAAAGGATCATGAATCAAAACTAATAGGGATTAATGTTTTAGTAGTCGTTCAAGAAGTGGTTCAGGTAAAGACAAGTTGATGGTAACATTTTTGTTACTTTTTTTTCTATCATGACGTTTGTGTTAGGACTTGTGAAGTTCTACACCAGTCATTATATATACCTAAATAAAAAGTAAGGTGCCTGTACATAACCTGCCATTTTATCAAGTTAAGTTAGCTAATTATGTTTTTTATGGATGCATATTGAAAGGTTTAGGTTTCTGGATGGACTTCCTTGACATTCGATTGGTATGGTTTTTTCATCTTTTCAAGATTTAGGTTTTCGAATGGACTTCCTAAAATTGTCTCCTTCCCCTCTATTCTGCAGTACTATCTGAAGGCGGAATTCTATTTTGATAAAGATCACTTTGCCGACTGGATGATCATTAATGGGGTCATAGGGATCATATCTCAAGTAAGTTATATATATATTGTTCTTTGGGTAGATGTTTTTAACTTAAAGTAGTATAAATACAGTAAAGATCTTTTCTTTCTGTTTCTGCGGAATTCATATATAGTTGCAATAATTAATTAAAAAACATCAGAGTCAAAATAAGCCGAGGAAGAAGAAACTACCTACTTTACATTGAGCTGAACTTTGATAAGGTATGATTTTATATTCAATGACGAGTTCATTTATATTTAAAAGAAACTGTCTTTTTAGTGATTTATTTGCAGGAAATATGTAGTTGTAAGTTGTTTTCTGAAATCTTGATACGAAGTATCAGATTTTCTAGATAATTTACGAAAACGTATGCATTACACCAGCTGAGTATCTAAAAACCCTTTGGGAAATTGTGATATTGCGATGACAAAATGCCCCAAAATTCATAGCTTTTGTACATCTAGAGTTTTGAAATGGAATGAGTATCACTGGAGCTTTTCAAGTATGTTTGACAATCTATATTGAGTGAATTGTTTTGAGTAGGTTTGTGGTGATTTTCTCATTGACAAAAGCTTTTGATTTAAGGACATTTTGTCATTTTATATTTTCTTGGCAACCTTTTTTGTCAAAATCAGAATATATGATAACCCCAATTGATGTACGTGTGACCAGTAAAACAGTTCTAATAGTTACCTTGCCTTGGTGAAATTTTTTTAAATACTTGGGTGGCCTATGTACACATCAGCCCTTTTCTTTCTTCTGAACGCTCAACTAAAAAGTTTAAAAGAGAATGAAGGTTGCAATTTCAGTATTTGTATTGGTCTTTTTGTGATGAAATTGGGTTATAAATTTATTTTAGTACACCTGAATGACCTATAAATGTAGTCTCTCTTGTAATGAAATTAGCCCACACATTAGTAGCAAATAAGACGAGATGTTTAGATTACATCACAAATTGGTATCCACTTGAATTGACCTACAATAGATTGGTATCCTCATTTGTAATATGGGGTATAAGACACCTTCAAATTTGTAGCAATACAGTTATACACCAAAGAAAGTCATGATGGGTGACTGATATGCACATTATTCCATTTAACGAAATTGCCAAATTCACATATCCACAATCATACCGATGCACAAATACAAAATTGTGAATTTTCTGACTTTGATACTTTTACGGAGATAAGTTGTGTTACTTTGGGTTGACTTTCAGAGTAAAGAGAAAATGACCAGTTAGGGTTGTTCAATATTTTTAAGCTTTACAGTGAACAAAATTTCACAACTTTTGTGAAATTTATTATTGTGAACTTCAATCGTAACTTAATTGTAAAGTAAGGGTTGGGGATTGTTGTTTTTAGCTGCTTTGCATCTACAATTTGGGTGTCGTTAGACAACCTTGATTTGATACACCAAGTAAAACTAAAGACTAAACAGTAATAGTTATGTGAAATGTGCTTTCATCATGCTCTGGTTTTTTCATGGGAAAAGAACTTTTGAAAGTAAATAGGGTATTTTTGACCATTCAATTACACCACTGATGTTTTTCTTCTCCAAGATTTAATGGTACTTTTATTGGTCCATTTTAGATATGCTATGGAAGTTATATGAAGAGAAAAATTGTTGGGAAAATACCCAATTAAGATTTTAAAGGTATTATATTACCACTTATAATCAGGGATATGATGGTCTTTTTTTTTAAACACAAATGTTAATTTAATTAAGAGATTAGTTTTTTTTTTTGGTTATTGGCTTGTATTAATCCCAACTATCACGTATTGGCCGATAACACTCCCAACTTTACTCCTTCCACATGCCACCACAAACTATCATCATATTTTCCTCCATCACTCCCCCGGTTAAATTTACTTAACGAAATTGGAACTAAAAGCCGGGTAAACTTACAAAACATGGAATTCAAATGGGGTTAAGTAATTCACGGGGGAGTGATGGAGGAAAATATGATGATAGTTCGTGGTGGCAGATGGAAGAAGTAAAGTTGGGAGTGTTATCGGCCAATACGTGATAGTTGGGATTTATACAAGCCAATAACCCTTTTTTTTTTTGGAACGGCGATTTCATTAGCACGAGAACGAAAGCCCGACCTAGCAAGGAGCTAGGGACGGGCGGACAAAAACAACAAGGGAGGGGGACTTACATCGCAAATTTGTCCCAAGCATCCCAACAAAGATTAGACCATTTACCTCTATTTTTAACCCATAAAAAACTAAGACACTTCACCTCTTTGAAGATAGCGGAGATGATCGGTTTCTTCTTTTCAAAAATCACCTCGTTCCTAGTCTTCCAAAGCACCCAACAAGTAGAAAGGATGATAGCATAGAAAATCATTTTAGCTTTCCGATCAAAGTGGGAGTCCTCGATCACTTTAAGAAGGTCATCTAGGTCAAATGCATAGATGGGAGGGACCTTACACCAACCCGAGATCAGCCCCCAAACACCCGCAGCCAATCTACAACCCATCATCACGTGATGGATAGATTCAGAACCATCACGACACATATCGCAGAACTGATCGGGAAGAGAAACACTATGGATAATGTATGTGGAGGGTCTGTAGGGTACACAAGCATGTATTTGGTTTCAGTTATATCGATTTTCCCCAAGTTAACTCAAAAGCCAACAATTTCACCAATAATATAACTGACTTTTTTATCAAAGTTATCTTTACTACTTTTGAATATTATTTAAAGGGTGGTTTTCATCATATGACATGTTTTTCGCCAACTTTAGTATCAATGAAAATGCATATAAATTATAACTTACTATAAGAGGTAGTTTCAATATATAGATGTGTAGAATGAAAAATATTAAATACTTTGGTTACCTCTGCATATATTATCTTTTTGTTTATTATTATGTACTTTGGTGACCTCTGCATATATTATCTTTTTGTTTATTGTTTATTATTATGTATTAAATTGATTTATGTCATCTCGTGTAACACACGGGTTACAAACCTAGTGTTCTAATATATAAAAGTAGTTATTCTAATTTCTTTCTTATTTTAATTAAATATTAATTAACTTAAACGAGTTGATTACTTTAAAATGACCAACTTTTTTTTGAACTGTTTAAAATGACCAACTTAATGAATGAATTAGAATGGGTTTGATAAGATAATTTTATGATTTAGGTTTTACATACAAACTATATTTTACTACTAAGTGCATATTGGGAATGATGTATTTTTAGAAAACAATTATATTGTTAAAGCATTAACATATAAAAAACGAAAAATAAAAAAAAATTGCTCAGCTATGTTAGAATTAGAAGGCAGACTCTCCAAGTATTGACCTAGAACCTAAAGATTGCGTTAAACGACTCTACCACCAAACCACTAACTCCTATTTTAATTATGTTGTGTTTAGATATATTACTATTACTATATATAACATTTTACATCTATTCTAGCACAGTGTATATATATAATGGTGGTTTGTACAAGTATCTAATTAATGCCCTTTGTAGCTTACGACCTCCTTATCTCTCTCAATAATAATTCTTTTATAACCTACTAACGTCTTATTATAATATTATTTCTTTCACCATCTCTCCCAGTCTTCTCTTTCTCTCATTTGAAGAACTTCTTCTCATCTCTCTCTCTCTCTCTCTCTCAGATACAAGCAGGGTTGTAAAAAGCGGCCCAGGCGACCGATTAATCGGCGCCTAGGCGCTATGCGGGCATCGTCCGTAGTGCTTTTTGGCTAGGCGGGCTGTCTAGGCGCCCTGGGTCAAAATCGGTCAAAATCGGTCAAAATCGGTCAAAGTCGGTCAAAGTCGGCTAGGCGCTAGGCGGGTTTTAGGCGGCTAGGCGGGTTAAATTAAAAAAAATTCCTTTTTTCACTTATATATTTATATTAGAAGTCTTTATTACTACTAGTTTTTGAAGTAATTTTAGTATTTTGACATATTACAATATATAATCTCTAGAAAATTTATAAATCTTTGTAATTTACTAGGACCGATTAATCCCCGATTAATCCCCGCCTAGGCCGATTAATCCTAATTCCCTAGTCGACCGCCTAGGTACCGCCTAACGTCTTTTGCAACATTGGATACAAGCATCGTTCTCATTTATGGCCCTCTCTCTCTCTCTCACACACTCTGAGATACAAGCATCGTTCTCATTTATGGCGCTCTCTCTCTCTCTAAGATACAAGCATCGATCGTCGGTGGTGTTTTTGGTATATTGTTGTTGATTATGGCGCTATATATGTTTTTGCTATGATGGTCATGGCGGCGACACGGCGGTTTCTCGCAGTCGTTGATACGACTAGAGCTTTACTTGCACCTTCGGTCTGTATTTTTGCGGCCATTGATGGTTACGGCCGGAGATGTAGGCTTTGTACTTCATTGTGTGGTTTGTATTCCTGTTGAAATTTTACTTTTATTGATGGTTTCCAGCGGAGATTCAGGGTTTTATATGTTAGATATGATGGTTGTGGCTGCGGCGAGGCGGTTTCTTGCAGTCGTGGCCACGATCTGAGCTATACTAACGTCTTCGATTTAACTTTTTCGACCTTTAATGGTTGTTCGGAGGGAGATGTAGGGTTTTTTACGGTTGTTGGTAATTGCAATTTACTCACAATGATCTAATTAAGCTTATGTTGTTGGTCCTGCAATGATCTGAGCTTATGTTGTTTATGATGGATAATGGGGTTTGCATTAAGGTTGTGATGATGTATGTTTCCTTTTTGGTTGTGGTGGTTGTGGCGATGGCTTGGTGTAAACTTTAGCTTATCACAACCATTGTCGGACCTAAGCTTCCTATCGGATTCGAGCCTTCATGACTATGATGATCGAGTTATAGTCTAAACCTTCTTTCGATCAATAGATGTACAATCAATTGTAAAATGTGATATATAGTAATTAAGGCTGTGATGATTTGAATTGAGCCTTTACTAATTTTATTAACAATCTGATGTACTTTATAGTAAACTAGAATTTGACCCGCCCGCGCGTTGCGGCGGGTGACACAAATTTTAGTTCGTTAAATACACGTCTTCTGGTTTTGTATTTTGTCAGTTTACCTTCAAATGGGGAAAGTAACTATATGTTTAGTGAAGAGTCCATCAAGTTAGTTCAAAATGATAGGACTACTATTCATAGTCCATCCAATTTTTTATCAGGGTTAATGTGTGGATGTTTGAGTTTTACATTTGTGGGTTAATGTGTGGATGTTTGAGTTTTACATTTGTTAGAAAGTGAAGGAGCTCTAATGAATCTACCTAAACATCCATATGGCCCACTTATTTATCATAGTTATTGACCTTACCAACTTGCTCTCTATTCTTCCTTATGTTTCAGTCTTTTAGGAGCCCTTGATCCTGCTACAATTTGAAGAGAATGATGTTAGTTGATATGTTTATGCTTGGTTTCGTATCTTTATTTCTAACCTAGGCACCCGAGTGCATGTTTGTTTCCGCCTTTTCCTGCAGGTGCGGTTGGCGGTGGAGGTGGTAGGAGGTGCACTTGATTTTCATCCTTGTCATTGTTACCAAGCTCCTAAACACTTTACACGACAACTGATGCTTTATTCCTGAGGAGTGTGAATTGCTTTTGAACTCGTATTTGTAGATGTGTTTAAGATTATAAGCGGGTAAAAAGCAGTGGACGAAATAAGAAGGCTCAGATCTGAAAGCTGGAAAGAACTGGACAATGTGTATAAGAAAGAGAGATTTATTTATTAAATAATTGATCTTTTCTTTAATCCAAGAATCAGAAGACACGGATGTTCTATTAGTAATTAGAGTAGCATGATGGGAATCAAATTGTAATCGCTAATTGTTGAAGAATTTAACAAACGATTTGTTTGATTATATGTATCGCGATCATCATCGTTTTGATTCATCGCTGTGAATATATATATACAAGTTGAAGACGCGTATGTCGGTTAGAAGAAACCGTCATATACAATATTTACATAATTGACACACTAATTTACATAATGACACTTTTAGACTTAAGTTTAACTTT
>JBCNJP010014579.1:0-10785 GCA_039602395.1 Deinandra increscens subsp. villosa | reverse complement strand
ATGTCAGGTGGCACAATTTAAGGTGTGCCACCTAGGATTAGCTTATGTGTTATTTTTATAGATTTTTTAATTAAAAAATTAAATGGTATTTACAAAAAAGAAAGATCTTATAATTAAAAATAAAATAATAAAATTCTTTCCATACAAAAATTATCCATATTTGTTTTACAATACCATAACTTTGATTCATCAATCTCCTTCATTTCTTAGTGAAATTTTGAAAAAAAAACTTTCATCTTTTACTTCGTTTAATTCTTTTTATATCACAACCCCGGGTATTTACCCGGGGCACTAACTAGTAATTTAAAAATAAAATATAGAAGAGAGAGAGAGAGAATATACATACATAAGATTAAATATTACGATAACACGTTCAAAAAAATAAATCATTTATCTTTTCAATCTTTCAACAAAAGCAAATGATTAAAATTTAATGTTTTGTACAATTAAATAAATCATAAACGACTCTGTTGTCATTAAAAGTGTATATGTGAATAAAATTTATATATGTAGTAACATACATATGTGTAGGTAGGTAAATTTAAAACATATATAATTTTTCTTCTAAATTAAGCCATAAAAAACTTGAAATCTATATTCATTTTAGTAAATTTATATAACAAAAAAGTATACAAGGTAGATGGTTCTCACGGTTTTAAACAATATTTTGAATCTAAGAACAATACGACTCTAAATGATTTAAAACAAAATATAGAACTACTATAACTAATTTTGTTGTGGATTACAATGTTATTAACAAATTAAATGGACCAATGGTCCTACTGATATACACTTCTTTTAATTTCACATCACCTCTATGATTAAATCAAAGTTCACCTCTATGATTAAATCAAAGTTTGATAGTCGTTTACTCACACTTTTTGAATTATTATCTGTCTTTTTGAACTTTGACTTTTTCAACGTTTAAATAAGTCAAACTTAATTGCTTTGTAGCATTGGATCCTTGGGACACGGTGGAACAGATGTGGTGGAAAATGTAGATGTACACAATTGTACCCTTAGCAAAACGCTAACTGGAGTAAGGATCAAAACTTATCAGGTACTTGTATATATTCAATATCGTCTTTATTAACTCACCCAATATATATATTTTTATTATCTTCTTGTTTCATAAATCTTTAACATATGGAACCCATACTAATAAAGTTTTTTTAACAGGGAGGAACTGGTTATGCAAAACATATCTCATTTACAGGCATCAGGTTCGATGCAGTTTACAACCCTATCATAATCGACCAATACTATTGTCCCTCTCACCAAGATTGCTTAACCTCTGTAAGCATGTCATATTCCTCTTTACATTTACACTGCAAAACCACAATTGTGTCCTATAGCAAAGCCTAGCGAAAAACTTTTCTCATCGTCAAAGTACACTTTACAAAGGGTATTTCTATTCATACACGAGCCACTATCACCTTTCTAATCTCATAACGAGTCAAATAACTAAATGAGATTGTACAGAACGGTGGTCTGTCTATTTTCAAACTTTAATTAACAATAGCGTTTTCATACTTTCAAAAGTCAGACAACCGTCTGGGTCAGTCAAACAATCTTCTGCAGCGTTTGAAAAGGTTAAGGTCAAGATTTAAAAAGCCAGACAACCATCTGACCCGGTGTTTGATTAGAAAGGTGATGGTGTAGTGTGGGTACAGACCTCTAACTATTTGTGTTTTTTTTTTGGGAGTTGAAAATAAAGACATCAGCTGTAAACTTAAGTGACATAACATACAAAGGAATATCGGGGACATCAAAGACGGATAACGTAATAAATCTAAGTTGCAGTAAAACCGTTGCGTGCACAAATATTGTGATGGATAGCGTGCATATCAAGTCAGCAGTTCCAGGAAGAAAGGTTTATGGAAGCTGTATTAATGCTTATGGAATAGCTACCCATGTTAAGCCTTTTCTAGATTGCCTAAATTATACCCTCAGCTGACGTTTATACGTCTCATAGTGGGCTTCTGGGGCGCTGATTAATTATATATATGACGTTTATACGGCTCATAGTGGGCTTCTGAGGCGCTGATTACTTATATATAGTTGTTTCTTTGAAATATTATCTTATGCTTAGGCTTAATTTAACTAGGCTTAATTTAATTGACTGAAAAAAAAAGATAGGAGGTTTTTCTATAGACCATACAGTTGCATTCATCCATATTTTTGTTTAGTTTATTTCATGTTTACATATAACATATGTTATTATCCTATATTAACATAACACAACTTATGGTACAAATTCTAAAAAATGGTGTACAATCCAATAGTGCATGTGGTTACAAGTCTTAATGCACCCATCTTTGAGGTACAATTTCTGAAACATGTTGTACATCTTATACTGCCTACCTTACAACCTCATATATTCATCACGTTCACATTCGCCAACTAAAACAAGCAGGAGTACATGTGGGCCAGATAACGTGCTCAGCCTCCTTGGTCGTTGTACTTCCAGTATTTACGCTGACCTGCTATAATTCTTGAGTTCATATGGATAACTCTTTGTACCAGATAACGTGTGTTTTGAATTATTGACATGTTGTACATCTTATACTGCCTACCTTACAACCTCATATATTCATCACGTTCACATTCGCCAACTAAAACAAGCAGGAGTACATGTGGGCCAGATAACGTGCTCAGCCTCCTTGGTCATTGTACTTCCAGTATTTACGCTGACCTGCTATAATTCTTGAGTTCATATGGATAACTCTTTGTACCAGATAACGTGTGTTTTGAATTATTGATGTCAGCTTTATCTCTCATGCCTTACATGTACCTACTATTCTCTTTATTTTAGCTTTTCATCTTCATCATCTTCTCTCTCTCTAGAATATGAAACCGGAGCTTACATTACTACCGCCGCCTTCATCGGTTTTTTGCATTTTTCTAACCGTCTTCTCCCTTCATTCCCACGCCATTGCCCAACACCCACTATAACAATGTCGAGTCTGTAAGGTACAGATCTCTGAGTTAACGATGGTTGTTGAAAGCGGTGGTGGTTGATGATTGGAAAACCTAGATCTGTAGCTTGATAGTAGATTTGAAGGCGGTGGTGGATTGTTATCGTGTTTCATTTTAGGGTTTGCCTTCGTCTATTGTTGGCCGAACTCTATAGATATGTGTTCCAGATCTTCAAATCTACTGTATGCAAGATGTAACCCATGTTCCAAGAACATAAAACGTATGGTACTACTTTTGGTGCACACGGTATGTATGGTACTACTTTTGGTGCACACGGTACAATCCCGTGATCGATAATAAATAAAGAGTTATGCTTTCTATGGTGTTTTATACCTCACTTGATGTGATTTGATTTATTATTATGTTTATTGAGTTGATTTGTCCTTATTTCGGATTTTACGCGGACACGTCGCTAATTAAGTTTTAACCAGGAATTTGATCAATCTAAACATGTATAACCCTTGGGTGTGATACTAGTTATGCACACAAGTGAATACAAGTGAAGGTCGGTGTGAAATCAAGGTCTAGAACGAAAACGGTGAAAGTTCGGTAAATCCCGCGCGATTTCGATTTAAACCGGGAGATCACATTTTTGAGTTTGTATATCTTTTATCATGTTTATGATTCATATGATCACAAATCATGTCATGAATCATCACACACTTGATCGGATCGCAAAACGTTGGTAATTTGCTTAAAATCGATAAAAACGATAAAACCGACCAAAAATGTATTTCGTGTTTTAATTTATCAAATGATAATCTTTATGGGTCATATAATATATCAAATTGAGTGGATTGATTGTGGTTTATATGATAATAGACTTAAAATGGTGAATTTGGGTGAAAACGGGGGTCGAAACGGAGCTAAGACGCGAAATCGGGAAGCAAAATGATACGCGGGCACCCCTGATGGCTGCCGCGTATCGCGAGGGACACAAGGTGAGGCGTCACGATACGCCCACCGACCACATCGTGACCAGATCGTGATTTTGCCCTAATTTCGCCTATTTAAGCCTTTGATCTCGTTCCAGCCGTCATTCCTTCCATTCTAAACACCATTTGAACCCTAAAACGGCTGGAGAGGCTAAGGATCAAGGTCTTGGAGGATTTGGGGCTCAAGTTTGAAGAAAACTAGTGTCGAATCAAGTCGTTTTTGCGGTTTTGGTGCGTTTTCTTCGTTCTAGCTTCTACCCTCTTCTTTTCTCTTCAAGATCTAGTCAAGATGCTTCCTTTATCATCTTTTAAACCTAGATCTAGATCTTAGATCATAGATCTAGTAATTTTACATAAAAAGACTTGATTTTTTATTAGTTTTTCAACAATTTTTATAAACTTTTTGTGGTCTTCTTGACTAGATCTTGATTGGCCTACTTGGTGCTTGTTATGGTTAATTAAAGATCCCATTTTTATGCATGTTTTAACATAAGGGATCATCATACTTTCTAGATCTAGAATTTGTAACCTAAAGACTTGATTTTTATGATAAAAACTCACTTTTTCCTAAACTTTCTTCATAGATCTTCATAGATCTTCATAGATCTTAGGGTTTCATGGCCACCACTACTAGAACCTTGTTTAAAAGTATGAAATGAATAAACTTGAAAATAGATCTAGGTTAGATCTAGTAAAGATCATCATCTTACCCTTAGATCTAGGGTTTTGTTTATGAAAAATTGCATTTTGATGAGTTTTCTTGAAAAATAAATGTATATATGTTTAGATCTATAGTTCCATGTTTGTTTGGATGATGTGAAATACTTAGATCTAGGATTATCATGAATATTATGGTATGCTTGCTAAAAGATAAACTTTAGTTGATTTATGATTTGAGATTGAATTAACTAGAAATTTTGAGATTAAAAATAATTCATTTTGGGTAAATTATTAGGTTAACGTTTGGATTAAGACTTGAAATTCTATATGGCACATCTATGTGTTTAGGTCAGCCCATAATTAATTTTTGGGGTCTAAATATGGTTTGAATGATTTTATAGAAAATAAGCAATATTTGAGACGTCGTAAAACTTTCAAGATAAATAGATAATTGTTTCCCAATTATTTGACCTAGATTTAGGTTTGACCCATTTAATTATTTAAACCTCCACATTATCACTCAAATAAATCACCATGTTGTGAATCCGATCATGCCTATCGTGTCGCTTCGAGTCGCCCGTTTTATTAAATTATTTACTTATTTATTTATTTTTGATTTGTCGGTGTTCCACTACCACGTTCGATCGTTAAGGTGATCTCCGGGTTTGATTTCGCGCCGCTATCTCAGTTTCTCACTCGTTTGTTTCACCATCAGGTGAGTGATCATAGCCCCTCTTTTATTTTATTGTTTTGGGGTGCAACATGTACCGATATTTAAATATCTAATCACTTTATTACAAAGATCAAACATGCGATTCTATGTGCTCTATGTGTGATTCTCTGATTATGTGATACTTGTGATTTGTTTGTTGTATTCTCTAATCGCTAGTCGCTAGTCTCTAATCGCATGTGTACCATTAACCATCGAGTCGTGGCAACAATGATAGATCTATTGGCTGACAACCCATCTGGCCTGCCTCGCGTGTGGCGCCGGGTGATTGCTCCCTTACTTGTCTAGGTTTGGTGCACATCACTCATACATGTTGATCATGATTTAGTTATTTACACTTGACGCATGAATCGCTTTTATTCAAATTAAATATTTATTCAAACCTGTGATTACTCACCAACTATTGTAGTTGACCATATTTTCTACATGTTGCAGGTGTTGCTGTTTGATGTTATTATCGACGCCATAGGAATATGCATGGGACTTAGTGGACCTTTTAAATAAAACTAGAACTTTTATGAGATATATGAACTCAATGTTTTGTGGCATGTTATGTTTGACTTTGATGGTTGTTTTATGAAAATTTGGCATGATTAAATATAACAACATTAATAGTGTTGTGAGCATCTGGACAATCTTAGCGCCCCGATGTAAATTCCGCCGTCGGTTGGTGTGTTACATCTATGAAGGCCTTTATCAGGTCTGAGTTTCTTTTTTCTGATATGTTGTGATTTCTTTTCATCGTTTGATACTTTTGTCTTTGACTTTGGCTATTAACTTCTTCGATAAGATATGGGCTAATTTTTTCCTAATCTGTGATGTTATTTTTTGATTGATGGGTCTTTTGATGTGGCTCCAACAGATCTTTTGGTTATCGTTATTGGCTTTGTTACCGGCGATTTGACGGGTTTGTCTCCGACTTTGTTTTGACTTTGGCTATGAACTTCTTTGATAAGATCTGGGTTAATTTTATGCTGATCTGTGATGATCTTTTTTAATGGAAGGTTATCGTGATTGGCGATGTTGTTGGATTTGTGTCTTTGACTTCATCTACGAAGGTCTTTCATAAGATCTAATGAGCTTATATGTTCTGATATGTGATAGTTTCTTAATTAATTTGTAGTTGTTGTGATGGTTTTATTTACTCTGTCTAAGGCTATGATGATCATTTCATTGCTATAGGTTGCTGAAAGTTGATTTGTAATATGAATTCGGTTTTTGAAACAAATTTAGGTTCACTTTGGCGTGGCAAATTGGCAATAGCTTTTGCAACCATAAGACCATAAATTGCAAAAGGCTATGATGATTCATCTGAATTGGGGGTTCGAAGGAAATTTAAGTTCATTTTGGTGTGGCAATAACTTTTGCAGCCATAGGACCATAAATTAGTCTTCTATTATGGCCCTCTATGATGATTTGAGCCTTATGACTTATCTTTGTTTGTTAAATGCTTATTGTTGATCTGAGCCTATGTGGTTGCTGAATTTATAAATAATACAATGGAATTTGGTGGTGAATAGGGAACTCTTTGTTTCTTATAGTTTGACCACAAGAGTTTGTGGTTTTGACAGTTTACACCCCTTCTACTTTATTATATTTATAAAGATTCCAATATCTGGAATGGTCTGGAAGTTAGGTCGCCGGCTCCAACTCTCTCTTTGGTGCCTTCATCAAGAATAGTGGTGGCACCGCCGCTGTTACTTGCCGGTGACTTTTCCGATCGTTATGCGATTAAATCACTTGGCTAGGGTTGCGATTACAGATTCGGCGGTGAGACGGCGCATAGTGCAACCGTTGCCGGAAACTGAGTTGTTGTTTGCGATGATGGATTCGGCGACGAGACGGCGCATAGCGCAACCGTCGCCGGAGTCTGAGCTGTTGTTATGTGTTACGATTACAATCCACGATTCTTAATCTCAAGCCATCGGCTTTGTAGCTGCCGGTGTGAGCCATCCTCTGCATGTTGTTGCTCTCCGGTGTGTCGTCATCGGCTAGGTTCACACACTCTCATCTTCGATTTTCTACCCGATTTTGGCTTCATCGGTATTAGATCTGAGCGTCGTTAGGGTTTGGTGGCCGCCGCTGTTTCTTACTGTGGCGTTGCGGCCGCCGGTCTTTATTACAGTGACCGACGATGTCATCCCAACCTTCACACGCTCTCATCTTCGATTTTTTGTATGATTTTGGCTTGACAGATGTTAGATCTGAACGACGTTATGCTTGATCAGTTAAAGTGTGTTTTGCTCATTGATGTACAATTGCATGTTTGAACTTGGTTTCGGAGACATAAACTAGCTGAGTTTTTTATTCCAGTGGAACTGTTCGATTGGGTTTGCCCTCTCACTAAGTTTATCTTTTATTTTAATTGTTTCTTCGATTTGGCGATGACTGTTTATTTTGTTTTGCAGATTACTATTTACATATCTAGGGTTTCTGAAAACCCCCAGATGTTTGTGTGGGCTTTGTGGCTTGAAGGCTATTATTTAATTTGCCCTCTTTGGTTCTGATCTTCGTATGGCAGTCTTAATTGTCGGTAACTGTTACCAATTATTATTTTTGTATATCTTCTTTAGTTGCAAAGTACACGTTGTCACAGTTTTAAGCTTTTGCCTTTTAACACACACTCGAGATCATTCAGGTGCGAATTCATTTCGTTTTCAATGTTAGAGGACTCATCATGAGAATTTATGTGGTAATACAGGAATCATCTTCCTTAAGAATGTCTTTTATCATTTGGTTTAATAATGGTTAAAGCATTTTGAGATGGTGTTTCCATTTGACTTGATGTCTATCTAGAAGATTTGGTTTCTATTGGCTGTTGTAGTTTTTAAAATCTTTGATTTTGTTGGGTTTGTTGAGAATTTGTATACTGTTGTTTTATATAATACTAATCTGCTTATAACTGAAGTTGCATTGTAGTGATGGAAGGTACACTAAAATTTAACTATTCAGGCCAGCAGGAATTTTGCTATTTGTTGATATGGGCGGTCGACTGTGTATGTTGCTATAGAAAAAGGCCTATATCAGAGGTATAGAGGCGATGACGATTTTCTAATTTTTCTAAGCTCTTGGAAGGTACTGTTTTCGTGAGCAGGAGGCATTAGACCTCTGTCTATTGCAGCCCTCACAGTGATCTATGCCAAAAATATTTTGAACAACTCAAAATCTGGGCCTTATACTCATTGTTGAAAGTTGTTTATTGCTGAATTATCTTGGTGAAATTAGTAAGGCAATGATGAAACTTTTCTGAGCCAGTGTTGCTGCTAATGAAACTATTTTTTGATTAGACTAGCTGATGTTTGGTTGGTTGAAAGTTGGCTTCTCCTGAATGTTCTTCATGCTTCACAGTTTGTTGGCTTAAAATTGGTTGGAATCCCATTTACTTGATAGCCATTTGGTATACACGTCGCTTAGATGAGGTATTGAGGCAATGATGATTTTAAGATTTTACTCTCTTATTGGCAGTGATGGTTGTCGTGAGCAGGAGGCTTCAGACGATGGTCTATTGCAGCCCTCACAATTACCTTTGCCAAATCTCTGATGAATGACTAAAAATCTGAGCCTATATGCACTATTTCTTTTCTGATGAAATCTGTTTATATGCTGGCATTTTCTTTGAAATTGCACTATCGTTTGTGAGTGTTAGATGCTAATGGTTTAATAATTCAGTTTGAGGAGGTTATATTAAACAAAGTGGGTCAGGTCAGCGAAGTGATGCGAAGGATCTTGATTTTGAATTTCTTGCTTCGACTATGAAACTTTCCTATTACTGTATCCATGTGTTTCTTAATTACATATTCTCAATTATAAATGCATTTATAATTTTTTCCTCTTTGTTTTTTATTTTGTGAGTTCACTTTAGTGAAATAATGTTCTTGATATTATAGTTCTTACACATTTATATTGTGGGTTTACAGATTGTCATAGCTTTGCTCAGAGGTTCAGGTGATCGTTTATTTGCTTACCTTACTTGCAGATGCATGTAATAGTACAATACATATTCATGTTGTTCATACATGTATGTGTCTCTTTTGCTGTTGAGATATATTAATTTAAGCATGTTACTTATGTTTTATGATACTTTTTTTAATTACACTGTCACTGCTATCAAAGAAATTTATGTATTCAAGCTTAGTTGTTTAGTATTTCTTTGAAAGCTGCTAATTTTTTTACCCTTAAAGCAAATAATTGCATTTAACTTATATTGCTGATGTTTTGTGTCTATGTGTTTTTTTCCAGGAGTTCGAAGACTGTTATAATCACTTAGTTCATCGTAAGTTTCCTACTGTCTTTACTGTCTTTATTGTTAATTGTATTTTCATGTTGTTGCTTTGCAAGAAGCTGTGTTACAAAAAGATGTTGCTTCCATTTTCTAACATCTGTTATTATTTTTTTTCTTTTCTCATTACATCATGTTTTGTGCTATGGTCCATCAGTATGCTGTTTTGTTGCTCTTTTGTAACATGTGTGCTTCAAAAAGGTGACCACATGAGTCTTTTGATGTGAGATTGGGGTCTCAATCGTCTAGATAGTCAGGCATGCATTCTAATTTTCTTAGTCGTAAGCCGCAACGCGCGAGCGGGTCACCAAACTACTATTTTTGTCTTTCTCCGTATACATTCTGTTATGCTTACATTTAGTAGTCACCCCCGCAGCAACGCGCGGGGGTGGTCATCCATCTTGTTCTTATTAATGGTCATTGATGTTTGTGATGATACACGGGTGATTGGTTGAGACTTCAAATATGAAATCTTTTTAAGAATTAAATATGTCGGAGGATAACTTTCACTCGGGGGCTACTCATACAACTGATGCTATTGGAGCCATGGTTATTTTCTAGGCAAGTATAGACGAACTGAAGGTAAAAAAACAGTTTGATTTTTTTTCTATGCTTATTTTTATTTTGATTTTTGATAAATTGTATAGTCGGAAATTCAAGGGATGATCTTTATGTGCACGACTTAAGAATAATAAATATAAATGACACGTAATGTATTTAGGTTTCACTTAAGCACTTCCTCTTTGATACATGCTTTTGCGTCTCACAAGGAGGTTCGATTTACGCGATTTATTTATATTCTTTGTTCTAATTTTTCTTTAGTTTGTTTGCGCAGGTGCAGATCGTAGGTATTTTATGAAGAGGTACCTTCATTTTCGATACTAGATCCAAAATGAACCATAATTTTTTCCACTTTCAATTGCTTTCTGCTGTCATTTTGTTGATTTTCTCTCCAATAATATTGATAAAACTATGATATGAAACTTTACATAGCTCCTTCAAGAACCGTTGGATTTCACAGTATGATATTTTTCATGTTTTTGCTTTTTGGGACCAATATTGAATTATTACAACTTTCAAGTTTATTTTTAGAGTTAATTCTAATTCTTACGCATGACCTTCATTTGAACTTAGAAATTAGAAATTAGAAATTAGAAATTCTATAGATTTTTTTTTCTTTGTAGTATTTGTTGGGCTACATA
>JBCNJP010014578.1:0-10786 GCA_039602395.1 Deinandra increscens subsp. villosa | reverse complement strand
ACCTACAACTGGAGGGTGTCAGTACTTGGGAGACAGACTCATCTCTTGGCAGAGCAAGAAGCAACATACCGTTTCCAAGTCAACTGCAGAAGCTGAATATGTGGCACCATCAGCTGGATGCTCACAGGTAGTATGGATTCAAAATCAGCTCACTGACTACGGTATGGAATTTATTAATACTCCAATCTTATGTGATAATGCTGCTGCTCTGCAAATTGTTAAGAATCCTGTTTAACATTCCAAAACAAAGCATATAGTGATTGCTATGATAGGAAGTTGATTCAGTTGGAAAAGGTAAGCTCAGATCAAAATGTTTCTGACCTTTTCACAAAACCCCTTCCTCGTCCAAATTTTGAAATGTGTGTTGAAGGCCTAAGGATGATTGCCTTCGAGGAATGATCTGATCAAAACTGTTTGTATATAGTTTTGCTTTTATGTTTACTTAATTTTGGTTTAAGTTTTATTAAAAAAATATATTAAAAAAATATGTGTTTATGTTTCAAAAGCCTCATAAAAACAGGGGAAGAAATGCTATAGTTTCAGAAAATCTAAAAATCTGTTTGAAGTTTTTATGAAGTCTTTTGTTTGTCTTGAGCTGGTAGGAAGTGATATAAATGTCCAAGATAATCGGAGACTGACACGTGTAAGGCTGAAGTGAAAGATTGCTCAAAGATGATTTGTCGGTAAGCTCAACCCAAAACTATGATCATCAATGTAAGTGCAGTAAACTTAACTTCTATATATGTTTAGTTTCCCGTCCTAGTTTACATGGTTTAAAAAACTGAGTCCCAGCAAAAATGGGTTGAGAGTGGTAATTATATCTAGTATTCACTCTCTCACACGCCATGTTCTGCTGTTATGACAACACCTCAGAAAAGAAAAAGAAAAATCAAAAAGAAAGAGGGAAAATGAAAAGAAAAAGAAAAATAATAAAATAATTATTTTGTTTGGTCTTCTCTGCGTGCTTATGCGGCCGACCTGATCACCAACTGATAATTAAAGAAATAAGTGTTTGTCATGATGGTGTTGCATGGTTCCTCAAGTTGGGGGTTTGTGAATCCTCAATAAACTCTGAGGTTGGGTAGGTTTTGCTATGAACAATTGGGTGTGGGGACGGTTAAACATGACGGTAATATTGTACCATAATTAAGCACTTCAAATCAACTTGATGTGAGTTTGTGTGGTTAAAAATAAATTCTGGAAATTGTCTAGAGCGTCGAGTAACAGAATCTGAAAAAGGTTCCCCAGTCAAAGATAAGTCTGGTTTGATCCATGAAAAGCATCAGCTTCAATGCAAGTATGTTTATCTCGGTTTTAGGTTATCTTAATTTTATGCTTTTTATATTTTTTTAGTCTTTGAGTAGTTAAAAATTAAATTTTTATGATCATGATCAGATACTTGGGGTATGAGTCTGAGGTGAAGTTTTGTAATTCTCAGATTTTCAAAATTAACAATTTTTCTTAGTGTTTTATCACTTAAATAGAGGTTTGGGAGCTTTTATATGTTAGTGAAACTTGAGGGGCTGTTATGAATTTTTTTTAAAACAAAACCCCCTCACCCCTCATTTACGATTCACCATTTCCAATTCACCCTCTCTCTCTCTCACTCTGCGTTTACGATTCTGTAAGTCCCAAAACGATCCTTACACGATATCAACGATCAATCGAAGGTGCGGAATCCCGACGATTGATTGATTCAAGTATAATCGATAAAGAAAAACAATAAACACAATAATAAAACAAACCAATCGATGGAAAGAGAGCTTGATTAAGCACAAACCGGTTGCAACACACTTTTTGGAATTTCGTGAACAAACCCCTAGCCCCTTTTACGAAAACAGCAACACCAGCAGCCTATTCTAGACGATAATAGGTTCTATTTATAGGAGATGATTAGCTTGTTTTCCAAGCTAATCTCCTATACCCTAAATAACTCAAATTCCCGTATTTGACATTTCAGGCCCACTAAAGTCCATCTAAACTCTTTTTAAATGAGCCCAAACATGTCTAAATTGGCCCAATGACCCAATATACCAATAACCCAACTAATTTTCACCTATTCTATCACATAGGCCTTCAAAATAGTCCGCCAAGTGATGATTTAATACACAAGCCACAAATGATTCCCTTACAATCTTCCCCTTGGCTTGTGATATTAAATGTATTCTACTTTCAATCTTCAGAACTTGCAGTCTTCTCCTTGGCTTGAGCATGGGTTGATGAAGATTCTTTTCTTTTACAATCTTCATTGGACAGCATGTGGGATGATTGATGGCTCTTTCTCTTAATCAGCATCAGCTTGAACTGCAAATGATGAACAAGTAATGAGAGGAGGATTCTCAAATACTTGCTTCTTCTTGAAAACTATTGAGTCATTGTTGAATCAGTAGTAACTGTCTTGACTTGCTTGTGACTCCAGAGGACAAATTTTGAAAACCTCTGTCTTGGCATTCTTGAATTTCTTGTTGTGACTGCTCTGCATCTTTTCTTCAATTAGCTTCCCCTAAACTTGAGAACGGTGTCTTTGGAAGCTTTACTTGAACAACCAACAAACTTCCCCTGAGCATAGGGTAAGTCCTTTTCCGGCTGGTTCTTCAACACGAACAGTAGCAGAGTTCTTGCATTGGTCAACTGAGTCCTTGACCTTCTTCTCCATGAGTTGTCTTTCTCACTTAACCTGTCAAACACAACATGAAACAGACACTAACCAGACGATGGCTGGTTATCGGGTTAGCATTATTTAACCAAAAACACTTCCCCTGAACCCGATGACTCTTCGCATTATCTCCCCCTAAGGTTCTGAGGGAGGGTCAAACTTTCTTGCATAAAACCCATAAAAATTTTATTTAAACTTCTCAAATCAACCTGGCCAATTCATAAACTTAAGATAACACAAAAGAAAAATAAAATTAAAAACAAACATACCAAATTTCTAAACGAGAAGGTTTTAATTTGGGATCAAACCGTCTTTGTCTGAATTGAGGAACCCTTTTCAGCATCTGTTACTTGCACACGTCCAGGTGATTACCAGTATATTGGTCCTTCTTAAACCCATGTTCCTCATTTTCCCGGCTGTTTGTCACCTATTTATCTTTTAGGTGCATTAATTATGAACATCCGACAGTCACACACAAATCCTAGGTAATTAATATGTGCAGTCTATCAAGCTTGATCATTCCCTACCACATATTTTCACATTCCCATATCCAGAGTTTTGAATCTTTTCTCGAGACTTGGTTGAGAAGAGAAAGAACATATTATAAAAGAGATAGGGATAATATACAAAGACTTGTATGATTTCAACTCAGAGGCGTTTATCAGTCAGGTGGTATCCTTTCATCAAACACATAAGCCTAGTCACAAAGTCAGGGCTGAAGGGTTTTGGACGCTAGAGGGTATCTTTTGTTGTGCACATCGGCATCTTTTGGGGTGTAAATTATATACAGTGATCTGCAAGCACGTTAATCCAGACTAACCAGGTCTTTGCTCACGCAAAACAGAGGAAAATCTGATTAACACGTCAACCATTCTACACCAGGTCATTGCTCACGCAAAGTAAAGGCAAGACTTGACTGACGGCTTTGACATCCCCAGATCTTTGCTCACACAAAACAGAGGGGACGCCGACTTTTTGAGATTTTCGATTCAACACTTTGGAGTTTGGCGTGTGTATCGGGAACAATTTCGCAGTCAAATAGAACAAGCACTTAACCTAAGTGTGTGTCTCCCGTCAAATGACATACTTTATCTTTAAGTGTTGTGACCCATAACTTTGTTTTTGGAACTGAGCCTACCGAGCACATCACCTTGGATCATGTCTTTCACTTTTGCCTTACGCGTGTCAGTCATTCTGAGAACGGAAATATTTCACTTCCCTGCCTTCTCAAACACAAATAAAAGATTAAAAATTAAAAAAAAACACAATTTTTGAGGGGTCAACTATTTCATCTTTTCTATTCTTCCCCCTGCTTTTTGATTTTTAATATCAACACATATTTTTTTATTATTAAATTTTTTATATTTTTTTTAAAAATGTTTTTTTTTATTTTTTTTTAGACGCAGACACATACAAACCACTAAATATCTACTAAGACTGGCCAAGCTAACCTTCAAAGTTTTTTTTCCTTTGAAATTTTTGAAGTGGGTTTTGTTTCATGCACTACCATACTTCACATCAATTTAGCCAAGAAAGAACCAATTTAGATAGTAAGTACCTTGCTGATTTTTCAGATTTACCTCTCACAAGGAGACATACCCTCCATTGAAATCTTCATTGCATATAGCAGAGAGATGCCTCCTATCCTGTGCCTGGAACAATCACTATCACAAACAAACAAAGGTTAATGAAAGTCCTCCTTGACTGTTCCTGCACATAGTGAGAGATCAGTTAGCTATTGGAACCCAGGCCATTGTGGTACTGGGTAGACCTGATGAATCAACGAAAGTTACTTCTTTTAAGCACATTCCCTTGGTAACATCAGGGATAGGGGGTGTGGCTGCCTTGGTTGGACATCAACGATCAATCGAAGGTGCGGAATCCAGACGATTGATTGATTCAAGTATAATCGATAAAGAAAAACAATAAACACAATAATAAAACAAACCGATCGATGGGAAAGAGAGCTTGATTAAGCACAAACCGGTTGCAACACACTTTTTGGAATTTCGTGAACAAACCCCTAGCCCCTTTTACGAAAACAGCAACACCAGCAGCCTATTCTAGACAATAATAGGTTCTATTTATAGGAGATGCTTAGCTTGTTTTCCAAGCTAATCTCCTATACCCTAAATAACTCAAATTCCCGTATTTAACATTTCAGGCCCACTAAACTCCATCTAAACTCTTTTTAAATGAGCCCAGACATGTCTAAATTGGCCCAATGACCCAATATACCCATAACCCAACTAATTTTCACCTATTCTATCACATAGGCCTTCAAAATATCCCGCCAAGTGATGATTTAATACACAAGCCACAAATTATTCCCTTACAGATTCCTTCACCGAAACCCTAACCACCGCAGTCTGTCGCCGGAAAAATGATCTCAGCCACCTCCGGCCATCTTCTGTGTAGACCGAGTACACCACTACTCTCGCTTTCACTTTCCGACCACGAAACACCCTTTAATCGACTGATCTTCTTCGATTCTCGACCACAAATCACTGTTTTTCTTCCGTCGGTGTTCATCTTCTTTTTATTCAAATTTCCCGTCGAATACTCGAGATTAAGAGTCGTTTCAGTGTTTGTGATACTTAAAAGGTAGTTTTTTTTGATGATTTTTGTGCATAAATGTTGGTTTATAATGAGTTTTTAAGATGTTGCAGGTACATCTATGGAGATTACTCGTGTTTACGATTATCTGGAGGTTGAAGACGACTGTTCGTGTTTATGATCGATGTTTACGATCGGATTTTACGATTGGTGTTTCCGATGCTGTTTACGATCGGGCTCACTGATTACGATTGGACCTGATCCGGTTTCATTTGACACAGATCGTAAACCCAAATCCCAATCATAAACTCACCTGTTGGATCGTAAACCCATTTATAGTGAGATATAAAATCGTAAACACTTAAATAAACACAAATGATTTGATTTTCTTATAAAATTCATTTGTTTAAGATAAAATTGAACAAGTCAATGTTGTTTAAGAGCGTGTTTTTGTTAAAATTGTGTTCCAAAATAAAGTTTAAATTGAGATTTTCTGATCATAACAAGTTAAATGTGATAATCATTTAATCTTCAAGATGTTGTTAACAAACACAATTACTCTTTGATGAGTTTAAACCTGATGCATTTGTCTCGTTTTCTCAGATGGCAGAAGATATGATTGATGAAGAGATATACTTTGAAAGGGATCACTGCATACCTGCTTATCTTGATGACCCTCCTGAGAGACACATGCAGTTGTTTTACTCTTTGGTGGCAGGATTGAACGTGTGCAAAATCAATCATGCTCTCAGAACAAATGTGCTGATCGATGAACAACTTGTCAGAGAATTCTGGGGAACTGCAAGAGCAAGTACAGATAAAACAAGGATCATTGCATATATGGAGGTTCTTGATTCTTCTCCAAGTAGCAACAATTCATGGAATATGATGTTGGAGATTCTGCAATGTGGAGTGAATTTTAAGAATGTTCACAATGATCGACGGGTTGTGCTTTATTTAAAAGATTGTGATTGTGGGAAAGAATATTGTCATGAGAAATCAGCATATAAGGTTAAAAATCATATGCGAAAAGTCAGCCTTAAGGACGTCGCTGTGGAATTTTTAATAGAATATAGAAGACAACAAGGAACAGCTAATGCTGTAACAGATGATGCTGGGCTTGTTGGTCATGTTCATCTTAACAAGACACTGTTGAAGGATTCGATCTTTCATGGAACAGCAAACCGGATCGTGGAACGTGAATGGTGGTCAAGCACGAAGCCGAATACCTTCAGATTTGATCTGCTGCTTCCGTAGACGCTCTAATGGTTCATGCCTAGGGGAAGATTGTTGGGCTATACTTTATGAGGCATGAACATTAGATTGGGCTTATTTGTTTTTGGGCTTAGTATGTTTACGGTTTGGGCTTGTTGGGCTTATGGGTTTACGATTTCTACTAGAAATTTTGTAGGACTTGTATAAATACCCAAGTGTTTATGATTAATGAAAAGTTTGCTGATTACGATTTCTGTGTTCCTCTCATATATACGATCGCAAACCCGGTTATACAAGAAGATTGATTGTTCTTCATTCAAGACTTGATTGTGTTGCTTGTTTTTCATCTTAAATCTTGTCTTTTTATCATCTTCTTCTCGAATCACTCACAATTAAGGTTTCCGCACTTGTTTATGTTTATGATATCGTGCTTGGTTGTTGATTCTGGACCAACAATAACCTCCTGGGTCCAAGCCCCCGGTGTGGATGTGATATTTGGTGATTCATTAGTGTCCTTATCCACCACATTAACAAATTCATCTTCCTCACATGATTGCGAAGCTTCTTCATCCCACTCACTTACGTCCACAACATTAAGGTTGACACAAACCCTATAAGTAGCTTCATACTTCTCGACTAATTCCTTAACCTTTTCACAATTCGGGTAACTAACAACCGCCTCATGTAACGCTAGCTTTCTCTATATTACTCTTGTCGTTCTTAATCCTACACATTAGCTTTTCTATCTCTGAAAGTTGTTCTTGTATTTGATTTAAAAAAAACATTTTAGATGAAATCAGATTCAAAAAATATATATTATCTATCATCATATCCATCCAATTCGTCTTACCTTTTTGTCTGGTATTCCAAATGAATCAAAATCATAGCAATTATCAGTAACTTTTTCGCAACCTTTCGCATCATTTTCCTTCACATCTACATATAGTTTCCTTACATCACCCTTTCCAAATCCACCACCTTTCAGCTCTTCAATTTCTCTTTCCTTTAGCATTTTCAGTAGACCAAAATTTAATTGGTGACATTGTTCTTGGGTCGTTGAAACCCGGACAAGCCACACAATCAACATATAACATCTACAAATAAAAAAATAACAATTAACAAATACGAATATATGACAAGATATACGTATCGTTTACATATACTACACATATGTAACTAGTAACGAACATAAAGAATGTTGGCGTACCGTTAGAATTGTTAATGGTCCCATAACGTAATCGTTTGGATTTGAGCTGTTCCATTATGTTTGCATTTTTTATGCACTTCACGATGTAACTACACCTGTCATACTCTTTTACATCCAAACCATCGTCTAAAGCCTCTAGCTTGCCACACTTGCATTTCCCATTCTTCCAACATTTAACCATTGTTGTTAAAAACAACACTAGAAAGTCCAACTTGAACATGTAATCGTCCTCATAAACATCCTTCACAATGTTCAATCGGACATCTTTTGAGTAAAGCCCCTTCTCCCATACCTTTCTCTCCACACCTTATACTTTTGGGAAATGTCTTTTGGTTTTGACAAACTACTAATATCGATCCCACCTTCAGGTATACCGGTTAATACATTGACAACACCACTATCAATATTAATTTCACCAGATTCGATTAATCATCCGATCAGGTCTAACTGTTTCACAACATAACATCCTAATTTTTTTGGAATAGAGTCCACCTTCATACAAAGCAGCTTTCCAAAACCCATTCTCCTCACGTAATCTTTCCTAGAATCACTGAGTTTTTCCATGGCTAGGCACAACTGTTTTGGCGATGATCATGTTTGAAAACCAGTCCATTTTGTGTCTTCCTTCAAATCACATGCTACATACTTTGTGCCTGTTAAGAACACATACATGTAATTAATGGCTTTCGTATATGTTATTAATAGATATCATACAAATAATGAAAATTTATTTGTACCATTAATACGTATTTTTGTATACCTTCTCCATTAAATCAAAATTCTTCTTCTTGTTCTTCCTCTGTGGTCCTTGTGCTTCGCCGGCTACGTGAGTTCTTTTTTTCTCAATTGTTCGTTCACGTGCTACCCAGATACATCCATTCTTTTTTTTTCCATTAGGTGTTCTCATTACCTTCTCACCTACAGCACCACCATCATAAATGATTTTTTTATTTTGCAGTTTTCTTAAGACTGTAATTAATATAACACATGCTTGTTCCATTAAAATTGTTGTTCTAATACCTTTATTATGTCGTACAGTCCTACTTGGCATAAAATAATCATCGTCATCGACCTCCAAATTTGTATTATTCTCTTTTTCTGGAAGTTAAAAATTAATACGTATTCTCGTCAACCTGGGCTAACAATCAGCTTACATTATTAGCTCCAAGTGATTAAAAAATGAACAGGGAACATGTAAGTACTTCTAGGGTCTCATCTTTGTATAAGGATATCATTTCAAAGTAACAGACATTGACTTTATGCCCACGTACATTAGCCACACATGGGTTAGCCAATTAACGTAATTATCTAAATATTACAGATACGTAACCTAAGAATATTTTTCTTACCTTTTCCATTAGAAGAAAAAATAATTATCTTATACTGATTTCGTGTTGGTTCACGTCTTTCCCCAGATACATCCATTCTTATACCGCATTACATATATGTAAGCAAAAGTCCACGATTAGGCGATACAAGATGACATTACATGTATGTAATTCTGATATACATCGACTAAAAATCGACACCAGAAGGACTGAATTCAAAGCATGCATTATACTGAAATAACATACAACGTTTAGTTCTACCAATTTCCTTCACCCCACAAACCCTAAAAACCAAAAAATTGAACAAGATAGCTTCTTAGTCGCTTCAATCTTTGCCTCGATTTTAAAGAGATTCTGAAACAAGCAATCAAGATTACATACCTGATGAGGCCGACATTTTTTATTGCGATTTATACTCGAGACGCTGCTTATTCATAAAAACCACGATCGCACCTCCTCCTCTTGGGCGTATTTCTTTGCTCGCAAAACACCAGGGACGCCAAATCTTTTTTATTTCAAATTTATTTCAAAGGAGTGATTTAATGAGATTTAATTTAATCTTGATTACATATAAATCACATTCTGTTTTATTAATTTTGTTTTTTTTTTTAAATAAACAAACTACAAACTACCTATTTTACCCTTGTAGATAATAATGTAATCAATTAAACATTTAATTTCCTTAATAAACAACATAATTAATCTTAACAATTAAAATTTAGATCAATGGTTAAGGAGTGGTTTCCTTGGTTTTCTATAAATGGATGGTTTTCTCTGGAACCATCCCCTATATATATATATATATATATATATATATATATATATATATATATATATAGATGTTAGATATATATATTACCTTTATATATATATTACCTTTTTATGTAAAACTCAAAATTTATATCGATATATATATATATATATATATATATATATATAGATGTTAGAACTATATTTTAATTTAAAATAATAAGTTAAACAAAATTTACAACTCAATAATTTGGTACAAAGTCTAGTGATCAAATGCTCAAAAGAATGCAAAAAAAAAAAAAAAAACCCAGAAAATATGGAGGCACTGGGTTCGAACCCGTGACCTCTATGTCTTATCATATGTGCATAAGCAGCAGTAGGAAACTGGATTTGGGAAATCAAGGAAAAAACGATGAGGCCGGGACTCGAACCCGCGCCTCCAGCGAACGAACCCAGCGCCTAAACCAACTGTGCCAGATTGGAGTCTGTTATATGAACCCGATCCCAAATGTTATAACCCGTACCCGCTGGATGTCTTCTTATTCCCCACAAACCCTAATGTCGCAGGAGATATTTTCCAGCGAACGATAAAACGTAAAAGCATGAAACGACAACCAGAAGTGTGCGATTAACGTGGAGAATCATTTACCTTGAATCGGAGATGAAAGATTTTTGTGTTTTGATGCCGAAACAAATCCCGAACCTTGAACGCGAACACCAAGCACCATACGAAACTCGAATCTGATTGCTCCTGGTTGCTCAGTGACGAATTGGTCGGGATTTCGAGTTCACCGAAAACACAAAAAAGAGAAAACGAGAGAGGAAAGGAGAGGATACGAGAGAGAGGGAACGAGAGTTGTGTCTTGTGAGTTTATGCAAATGATATTTTGAGTATCATTGAAATCAATTGATGGTCCAAAACGTAACTGAGGAGGGATGTGTTGGATTTAGGTGTCCAGACCCGACTAAATCAAGTACCCGACCCGGTCAAGACCCATAAGAGTTACACCAGAGGCAACGGGTTTTAAAGACCGCTTACTTTTATAACCGGTAAATTCGTAGAAGAATTAATTA